>CABHPQ010075146.1:0-16681 GCA_902168405.1 Peromyscus aztecus | reverse complement strand
GATGGTTCCTTCCTTCTTTTCCTTTCTCTTCTGGCTTATCTAAGCTTTAACCCTGGACCCTTGTTTCTTTCCCCCCTCTCATTTGGATGAAATACCAACACAAACTGTGGACATTTTTGGCTTACCCAGAAGTGGTCGGCTAGGCTTTTACCTCCTACCTGGAGGAAAGGACAAACCAAGGCCATCCAAAAGACTGGCCTCACTCATTCATTTCCGCTAGATTCTCCAGGAGCTCCACCAAGCCATTTCTTTTGAAGCTGTAGCATCATCTTGAAATTCTAGAAGTAACTTTGACCTTTGTAAGAGAAAGCAAGTCAGCCACACTTTCATGCCACCCACAAGACCACAGCCAACTTGCTCCCAAATGATTATTTCCTAATGATCTTGTCAATGCAAAACCACAGCTCTCACCTCAAAGGGAATAAAAGATATGTTATTCTAGAGCCACATATGGAGTAGTATATGAACACAGATTTAGGTTACTCGAAGTACCATATTCCAATGTGGTGACAGTTTCATGACTTTTTATAGTAACAGAACAAAGTAAGCAATAAATCAAGATATTTTAAGAACACATTGGTGGGAGCATCAGATAGGTAGGTGTGGTGGTTTGAAAGAAAATGGCCTCCATAGACTCACGGGAAGTGGCACTATTAGGAGATGTGGCCTTGTTGGAGTGGGTGTGGCTGTGTTGTAGGAAGTGCGTCACTAGGGGGTGGGCTTTGAGGTCTCTGAAGCTCAGGCCAGGTCTCTTCCTGTTGCCGGGAGAACTAGATGTAGTATTCTCAGTTCCTTCTCTAGCACCATGTCTGCCTGTGAACCACTGTGCTTCCCACCATGATAATAATGGGCTAAACCTTTGAAACCCTAAGCCAGCTCCAATGAAATGTTTTCCTTTATAAGAGTCGCTGTGGTCATGATGTCTCTTCACATCAATAGAAAGTCTAAGATAGTAAGTGATAGCAAAGTGGCAAAATCTTTTTTTCCAGGCATCAAATGCTATATGGTGACATTCTTGGCCTTTGGTTTGATAGAAACTGGAGTCTATTTGTAAATTCTAAAAGGATTTACCTATAGTGGTACAGAAATTTGGGAGCATCTTTGATTGGTTGCAACAGAACCTTTCTCTGCTCTTGGTGAACCTGTCCTGGGGGCCTAGGGTCATAGAAAATTTAATGGCCACTAATACTGCTCCAACCATGGCCTTCAGGTTCTTGTCTCATGAATTTAAAGAATGAAATTCATGGACCACAGAAGGTGAGTTTTAGAGAGAAGCTGATTATAGATTCATAGGTGGGAGCTTAAGAGAGAGGTAGAAAGCAGAGCTCCTCTGTCATAGAAGGGGAGGTCCTGGGAAATAGAGGACCATTCAGCTCCTCCTCTGGTGGCTTCATAATGACTTATGGTAGAAACTCGGCAGAGGTATGGGGAAGGAGATGAGCTGGTCAGTCCAGTTGGCCCAACAACCAGGTCTGCAAGTGTCTTCTCTCAGTTTCAGTCATATCTTCATGGGTAGCATCCAGATGGAGGTGCTCATTTAGGAAAAGGAGTAAGAAGGAAGTAGGAATCAGAATTCTGTTCTGGCATTCCTGGCCTGTGGCAAGGCTGTTCTTGGAATTGCTGCTTTAGGGCCCTCCCCTACCTGGGCAGTTCCTGACTGCTGTTCTCATCACTGATAGTCACAAAGACGTTTGTTAGGTCAAACACGGGCTGAGCAATGAATGACTATTGGAAAGGCTAATAGCCCATTTGGACTTTGAACATATAAAGTTCCCACTGTCCATAGTCACAGGAGTTCTAATTAGTCAATCCGCCTCGAAGAATCTTTACACAGAAGCCTTCGTTTCTGGGAAATTCAGTGTATAACTCCATCCTTCCTCTTCCAACTTCTCATTGTGTTTCAGAGTCAAGATGCTTCTAGTCAGATCCACTTGTGACACTTTATGTTGTCGCTCCCAAGACTACCTCCAAGTTTAGTGGTTCACTAGTGTTACCAAACTTGGGATCACAGTCCAAACTCAAAGAATCCAATTTCAGTGGCTCATCGTTGAGAAGCCAACTGAAATAGACAAATTTATATTTAAAATAATTTGTGTTATATTTATTCATTTTAGCTCCATTGAGAAAGAGTGACAGAGTGATCCGGTAGCCTCCTCAAGTTCATCTTTAGGGTCCTGAAGTGAAAGAAAGAAGTAAGCTGTCCCAGTCCAGGTGTGGTCCTGCCTACCACTGACCATTGTCTCTATTACGCTGTAAGTCTCTCTCTCAGGAGAGTTTCCACTCTGGCTGGCCCAAGCTTTTCTTCTCCCAGCATGAGATTCCTGAGGAGATTTCTTGGGATTCATTTAGTAATCAAATAGCTGAAGTATCTCTTTAGAACACATTTATTCCTGTTAGGACGGTTATACTAGGACTCACAACTCAACATATCACCTCATACATAGCCACGAGTTAATATACTGGAAGAACATAAAGAAGAATTAGTGAATTTCCAGTCTTTTCCCAGGGTTGTCAGGGAAGGATGCACTTAAGTCCCCAAGCACAGCACTCAAACTGACACATAGAAGCTGCTTTTGCTAAAAAGCGTTGACTCCTCACTTGGGGTCACAAGGCTAAAAGCACAGAGATAAGTCATTGTCCTAAGCCCGCCATCACCTTGGATACCAGTAAGAGCAAACCCTTACCCACAAGAGTGAAGCTGTACCCCAGAGCAGCAGAAGAAGCCATCTCCCAAGAACCCCTTCAAGCAATAAGGACTTCTTTGGGACCACCCTACAAGACCAGAGCTGAGGTGACCTCAGGGTGTCCACACCTCCACTGAGACTGTTTAATTTTGCAGACCTCTAGGCCTTTGCCCCAGGTCTTCTATTTAAATCTGAAGCTCATGTCAGTACCCCAAAGATGGTTTGGGGTCACTGGACCACGTTTCCCATTCCTCTTCTATGATTTATTAGCATTAAACAATACTCTTCAAATAGTGCTTTTCATACTATCCATCTCTTTAATTAGTATACTAAGATGGGTGGCCAGGCCTAGACTGCTGGACTTCCAAAACCCAGACTTTTGCCCTAAAACTCCAGTTACAACTCCTCTCAAATGTTGTCTGTGGATCATCCAACCCAGCACAGTTCTGTTTAAGTTTTTTTTTTTTTTTTACTATGTATGAGTGTTTTGGCTTCATGTGTTCATGTTCAGTTTGTGAGTGCCCATCGGCTCGTCACTCTTAAAAAGAGTACCTATTTGGAGTCCCAGCTCCTTGGTTGTTAAATTAGTAAATCCTAAGTGCTCCTTGGATAAAAATGAATTGACGGCATTTCCTAGGAATCTTCACATGGGCCCACTTGTTGGTTCGGCTTTGTTTGGCTTGATGTTAGTTGTAGTTCCCTTGAAACAGTCTTGCTATGTGGCCAGGTGAAGCTCAGGAGGCTGTCTAAGCCTCTCGAGTGCTGGGATTCCAGTGTTATAGAAATAACATGCCCTGTCAGTGAGAAGCCATTCCATACACTTAGACATGAAGGCAAGCTCTTCACTTAAGTACCTGGCTGACTGGTGCTAACGCCCAAATAAGAGTCGACCCCAACAGAAGATTTAGCTTATAGACATTTTAGGCTTAGGCATTTTACACACTCTGTTATCCTTAAATCTCCTTCAGGTCACACTTCAAACAGTTTAAACAGACAAGAGACTGCTAGTCTGGCTGCTTAGACAGGTAGACTTACACAGCAAAGGTATTGCCAGAATTATTTCTTAGGTACACCAGTGTTGTTCTTTTCGAATAGTTGTCACCCAGGGTCATCTTGCCCACCTGGCAGTATTATGTTTTTCCTGAAAAAAGGACAGGGAACTTAATGGCAGACGAAGACTTAAAGATTAGTGTGACCCTGGGCTGTCCTCTTTTAAAACAAATAAATAAGTGAATCCTAGTGACTAAACATTTACATCCTAGCAACCTAGATTTCACTTACCTCTAACAGGTCTGGTTAACATATTACTTACCTTTGGGGTATTTTGGAGGCGAGATCTAAATTCCACTTGTGTGACCTAATGTCTCCTAAGCAAATCTATTATTGAGCCCTTTACAACACCAATTCTATGACTTTCTTCTACATCACTAGGAATGTACCACCATACTCAGCTTCCACTCATTTTTAATTATTTGTCAGTATTATTCAAGAGACTCCCAAAACATGACTATTTCTTTTGTCCTTGGTTGACCACAGATGTGGAAGGTCAGTCTCTATTGGGGAGAATACCTTGTACTTCAGACACAGGGCCCGGAAGCACTGAGCTGCATCTGACCTGAAAAGCTCTTCCCTGAGGACCAGAAGGCACCATGAAAGCTTCCAAAGGAGGGAAGCAGCCAATAGCCTACCAAGCTACGATGCCTATGGACCACAACAATGGCCAGCAAGGCGCCATAGTCCTAAATGTGCAGGAGTGGCGCACACATACACCTTGGTGGTGATCAACTGCTCTATAATTAGGTTTAGGACTATCGATAAAAGGGCAATCATGCCTGTTACAGGATCCCTGTGCAGCTACCTAGGGCTAGTGAAGTCATGGATCGTGGAGGAGAATTTGCAGCCACCCCTTCACTAAAAAAGCACAATTAACTCTAACAACACTCTATCTGTCTTTAACCTACAGATAAATGTCATTCTCACACATCAAGGACGCTTTTTTTTCAACAAATGGAGATCATTATAAAAACCCCTAACTTATCAAAATGCAGAGTTGTGGAACTTAATCTCAACTGATACATGTACAACACAATTCCTGAACCTAAGGCACAGGGATCAATACAGAGTGGGCAAAATGCCGAAGCCAGAGGAACAGGGAGTTTGCTGTGAGATCATGTGCCCTAGAAATGTCAGAATCTACACCATGAAGTCTCAGTAACATGGCTGCCTAAACATGACCAGAATAAAAACGACACCAATGATGTGAAAGGCGGAAAGCTTGAGGGGGGCCTCAATCCTAGACAAAGAGCTACATGTGACCAAGGAATTCTGAGAGTAAGAGAAATAGTCTTCCCCGGGAAGAGCACAATTAGTTATCCAACACCAAGTGTTCAGCCCTAAAATCATACATCCAAATGATATTATATGGACTGAGCAGATTGTATTTATGTATTTAACAACATGTGTGTGTGTATAACAATAATTAAAGAAAAAAAGGCCATGAATTTGAATGAATATGATGTGAGGTGCATGGCATGGTTTTGAGGGAGGAATGGGAAAATGATAGTAATTATATTATAATCTAAAATTTTTAAAGTATTTTTAAAAGAATATTTCTAAAAAGTAAACTTTATAGTTAAATTAAATAAATAGGGTCTGGCTTTTAGAAAGTTCTTCGAGCTACCATGTGCTGCGTCACAGACCACCAGTATGAGCAGCCTGCTTTTGACTCCTTCATTCCCCTGGAAAACATGCCTTCTTTCATGCTCTCACGGGAATGTGCACACTTCCTCTACAGTTGCCCTCTGTGCTCACTTTAGGTGGAGTTTGTGTACATACTTCTCTAACTTCAGAGGCTCCATCATGTCTTATCACATGCTTTGCAAGGTACTCTGGTGGCCCAGCTGATGTCACCCTGACTTATACTGACCTTAGAGGGAGTCCATCAAGGTCACTGATTAACTGTCAGAGGAAGGTGGAATCTAGTGAGTACTGAGATGTTACTTGAAAAACAAAAAAAAAAGTTGGCCAGGCGGTGGTGGCGCACAGCTTTAATCCCAGCACTCAGGAGGCAGAGCCAGGTGGATCTCTGTGAGTTCAAGGCCAGCCTGGTCTGCAGAAAGAGATCCAGGACAGGCACCAAAAACTACACAGAGAAACTCTGTCTCGAAAAAAACAAAAAAGAAAAGAAAAAGTCTCTTTTACTTTCTATTTCTCAGCCTAGAAGCTACTTACAAAATTGTTGAGATTTAAATAAAAGCAGCCGTGATGTTCTGTCTGTAAATGCTGCGGGTGCCCTTGTTACTTTCGAATGCTTCCTTAGTCTTGACTTTCTATAGAAGCTGGAGATTCTAGTGTTGCTGCAAAGTATGAGCTTCAACTATTGGAGTTTCTGCTTCACTCTAATTGACGTTAATGGTTTGCTAAAGATCCCAATTAGCTATAATGGGATGTTAGATTTGGAAGAGACACTCGCAACCATCAAGTCCAGTTTTCTACCCACACCCCTCCCCTGGTGCCTCGGTCATCATTGGCTTTCCTTTCTGTCCATCCTCTGGGATGGGAGGTGCCTTGCTTTGGGTTCAGCACATTCCAGTATGTGACAAACCCCAGCTTTGGGAGAGCTCTTCCTTCCATTAAGCTGTAAATCACCACCCAGGCCACTACCCAGAGTCTTGGCACTGCCAACTTATCACTCCTGCTCTTCTTCGTTGGGGTGTGGCTTCCCACCAGTTGGTTTTTCCCTAACACAGGTCATTTATGAAGGATTCTGTGAACTTTGTCAGGGTAAGTAGAGTAGTGTTTGGAGAAAACAGAGTGGGACACATTCAGTTCTACCTACTTGTGACCTACTGCATGTTATGTTGAAAAAAATAAATAAATTTAAAGGTAGTATCCCATGATTGCATTTATACAAAATTCTAGAAAAGTCAACTATGATGATGTTTCTGAGGAAGACCAGTGGTAGCCAACAGCTAGGGAAGCATTTGGAAGCAGAGAACAGGCAATGTTGGGGGTAGTGAAGTGATTCTATCCCATAATTATGGTGCTGAGCCTACTACTGTACATTTTTGAAGAATTCACTGACTTCTACACTTAAAACTGCTAGAACTGTATCATGTGTGGATTATAACTCCACAAATAATACAAACTATCTTTAAAACAAAAGGATGAAAGGACAGGAGCAGCTCTTCGCTTCCCTGAATAAGTAATTTTCCTGTTTGAAATGTAGCTCTGGAGCAAGACAGGTCCTGGCTTGCTTTGCTTTCTTTAATGTGAATTTTATTTGAAGTGTAACATACTTAAAGATTGCATAATCATTAGTGCACAGCTCAGTGAATTATCCCCAGAGTGAATATATCCATACAACTACAGCATACACCAAAAATGAGCATCCAGAATCCCCGAAGTCCCCACATATCCAATCCAGTGTCTGCTATGGTTTGGGTGGAAAATGTCCCCCATAGGGTCATATGTTTGAACACTTGATATATAGTTGATAACACTGTTTGGGGAGATCTTGGAACATAAGGGAAGCACAAGAAAATGACCTGACATCCTATCTTATGAAGATGATAGAGGCCCTTAAAGAGGAAGTGAACAAATCCCTTAAAGACATCCACAAACAAACAGGTGAAGGAAATGAATAAAACTCAAGACCTGCAAATGGAAATAGAAGCAATAAAGAAAACACAAACTGAGGGAATTGTGAAGATGGAAAATACAGGTAAGCAAACAGGAATTACCAACAATGCAAGTATCACCAACAGAATACAAGAGAGAGAAGAAAGCATCTCAGGTGTAGAAGATACACTAAAAGAAACTGATACATCAGTCAATGAAAAAGTTAAATCTAAAAAGTTTCTGACACGAAACATCCAGGAACTCTGGGACACTATGAAAAGACCAAACCTAAAAATATAAGGAATAGAAGAAGGAAAAGGTACCCAGCTAAATGGCACAGAAAATATATTCAACAAAATCATAGAAGAAAACTTTCCTAACCTACGGAAAGAGATGTCTATAAAGGTACAAGAAGTTTACAGAACATCAAATAGATTGGGCAAGAAAAGAAAGTCTCCCTGCCACATAATAATCAAAACACTAAATGTACAGAACAAAGGAAGAATATTAAAAGCTGCAAGAGAAAAAGATCAAGTAACATATAAAGGCAGACCTACTATAATAACACTGGACTTCTCAATAGAGACTCTAAAAGCCAGAAGAGCCTGGACAGATGTCTTGAAGATTCTAAGAGACCACAGATGCCAGCCCAGACTACTATATCTAGCAAAACTTTCAATCACCATAGATGGAGAAAACAAGATATTCCATGACAAAGTCAAATTTAAACAGTGTCTATCTACAAATCCAGTCCCACAAAAGGTACCAGAAAGAAAACTCCAACCTAAGGAGAGTATCTACACCCATGAAAACACAAGAAATAAAAAAATCTCACACCAGCAAAATCAAAAGAAGGGTAACACACACACACACACACACACACACACACACACACACACACACATACTACCACCACCACCAACAACAACAAAATAACAGGAATTAAAAATCATTGGTCATTAATATCTCTCAATATCAATTGACTCAACTCCCCAATAAAAAGACAGGCTGATGGAATGGCTGTGAAAACAGGATCCATGCTTCTGCTGCATACAAGAAACACACCTCAACATCAAAGACAGATATTACCTCAGAGTAAAGGCTTGAAAAAAAAAGATTTTTCCAAGCAAATGGACCCAAGAAGCAAGCTGGTGTAGCTATTCTAATATCTAACAAAATAGATTTCCAACCAAAAATAATCAAAAAAGATGGGGAAGGACACTTCATACTCATCAAAGGAAAAATCCAACAAGTTGACATCCCTATTCTCAACATCTATGCCCAAACACAAGGACATCCATGTTTGTAAAGGAAACACTACTACAGCCTAAATCACATATTGATTTTCACACACTGAGAGTGAGAGACTTCAATACTGCACTCTCACCAATGAGATCACCCAGACAAAAACTAAACAGAGAAATACTGAAGCTAAGAGAGGTTACGATTCAAATGGACTTAACAGATATCTACAGAACATTTCACCCAAACACAAAAGAATATACTATCTTCTCAGTGCCTCATGAAGATTTCTCCAGAATTGACCACATACTCGATCACAAAAGCAAGTCTCATTAAATACAAGAAAATTGAAACAACCCCCTGCATCCTATCAGGCCACCATGGATTAAAGCTGGATTTCAATAACAGCAGAAACAACAGAAAGCCAAATACTAATGGAAACTGAACAACTCTCTACTGAGTAACAATTAAGGAAGAAATTAAAAATTAAAGACTTCCTAGAATTCAATGAAAATAAATGCATAACCTACCCAAACTTATGGGCCACTATGAAAGCAGTACTAAGAGGAAAGTTCATAGCACTAAGTGTCCACATAAAGAATTTGGAGAAATCTCACACTAGTGACTTAACGGCACACCTGAAAGCTCTAGAACAAAAGGAAGTAGATGTACCCAAGAGAAGCAGACAGCAGGAAATAATCAAACCAAGGGCTGAAGTCAATAAAATAGAAACAAAGAGAACAATACAAAGAATCAATGAAACAAGGAGTTAATTCTTGGAGAAAATCAACAAGATAACCAAACTCTTATCCAAACTAACTAAAAGTCAGAGAAAGAATATCCAAATTAACAAAACTAGAAACAAAAATGGGAACATAACAACGGACACTGAAGAAATCCAGAGAATCAGTAGCTCATACTTCAAAAACCTGTACTCCACAAAATTGGAAAATCTAAAAGAAAGGGACAAATTTCTTGATAGGCTCCACCTACCAAAGTTAAATCAAGATCAGATAAATACTTTAAATAGATCTATAACCCCCAAGGCAATAGAAGTGGTCATTAAAAGTCTCCCAACTAAAAAGAAGTGCAGGACCAGACGGTTTTAGCGCAGAATTCCACTAGACTTTCAAAGAAGAGCTAACACCAATATTTGTCAAATTATTCCACAAAACAGAAACAGAAAAAACATCATCAAATTCATTTTCTGAGGCCACAGTCATCCTGATACCGAAACCACACAGAGAGTCAGCAAAGAAAGAGAATTATAGAACAATATCCCTCATGAAATTGATGCGAAAATACTCAATAAAATTCTTGCAAACTGAATCCAAGAAGACATCAAAAAGATCCTCCACCATGATCAAGTAGGCTTTCATCCCAGGGATGGAAGGATGGTTCCAACATACAAAAATGTCAATGTAATACACCATGTAAATAAACTGAAAGAAAAAAATACCACATGATTATCTCACTAGATGCTGAAAAAGCCTTTGACGAAATCCAACAACCCCTTCATGATAAAAGAGATAAGGTATACAAAGGACATACTTAAACATAATAAAAACAATATACAGCAAGCCTATAGCCAACATCAAAGTAAATGGAGAGAAACTCAAAGCGATTCCACTAAAATCAGGAACAAGACAAGGCTGTCTGCTCTCCCCATATCTATTCAGTATAGTACTTGAAGTTCTAACTAGAGCAATATGACAACTAAAAGAGATCAAGGGGATAAGATAGGAAAAGAAGAAGTCAAAGTATCACTATTTGAAGATGATACAATAGAATACAACCCCAAAAATTCTACCAGGGAATGCCTTCAGAGAAGTGGCTAGATACAAGATTAACTCAAAAATATCAGCGACCCTCCTATATACAAATAATAAATGGGTGGAGAAAGAAATCAGGGAAGCAACACCCTTCACAGTAGCCACAAATAACAAAATATCTTGGGATAACTCTAACCAAGCAGGTAAAAGACCTGTATGACAAGAACTTCAAGTCTTTGAAGAAAGAAAGAAAAGAAGGTATTAGAAGATGGAACTATCTTCCATGCTCATGGGTCAGTAGGATTAACATAGTAAAAATGGCCATCTTAACAAAAGCAATCTACAAATCCAATGCAGTCCCTATTAAAATTCTAAAACAATACTTTACAGACCTTGAAAGAACAATACTCAACTCCATATGGAAAAACAAAAAAATCCAGATTAGCTAAAACAATCCTGTACGATAAAAGAACTTCCGGAGGTATCACCATCCCTGATTTCAATGTCTTCTACAGAGCTATAGTAATAAAAACTGCATGGTATTGGCATAAAAACAGACAGTTGAATGAATAGAATAGAATCAAAGACCCAGATGTAAATCTACACACCTTTGATCTGATTTTCAACAAAGAAACCAAAATTATACAATGGAAAAAAGAAAACATCTTCAACAAATAGTGCTGGTCAGACTGGATGTTGGTATATAGAAGAATGCAAATAGATCCATATCTATCACCCTGAATAAAGCTCAAGACCAAGTGGGTCAAAGACCTCAACATAAAACCAGATACGCTGACCTGACAGAAGAGAAAGTGGGGAACAGCCTTGAATGCACTGGCACAGGAGACAACTTCCTGAACAGAACACCAGTAGCACAGACACTAAGATCAACAATTAATAAATGGAAAACCAAAAAGCTTCTGTAAGACAAAGGACACTATCAATAGGAAAAAATAGTAGCCTACAGAATGGGAAAAGATCTTCACCAACTCCACATTTGACAGAGGTCTAATTTCCAAAGTATATAAAGAACTCAAGAAACTAGATATCAAAAAGCCAATTAAAAAATGAAGTACAAATTTAAACAGAGAATTCTCAACAGGAGAATCTCAAATGGCCAAGTAACACTTCAAGAAATGTTCAACTTCCTTATCCTTCAGGAAAATGCAAATTAAGACTACTCTGAGATTCTATCTTACACCTGTCAGAATGGCTAAGATCAAAACCACAAGTGACAGCTCCTGTTGCAGAGGATGTGGAACAAGGGAAACACTCCTCCATTGCTGGTGGGAGCGCAAACTCGTACAGCCACTTTGTAAATCAGTATGGCAGTTTCTCAGAAATATTGGGAATCCATTTACCCCAAGACCCAGCTATACCACTCCAGGGCATATATCCAAAGGATGCTCCATCATACCACAAGGACACTTGCTCAACTATGTTCATAGCAGCTTTATTCATAATAGCCAGAACCTGGAAATAACCTAGGTGTCCATCAACCAAAGAATGGATAAAGAAAATGTGGTACATTTACACAATGGAGTATTACTCAGCTATAAAAAACAATGACATCATGAAATTTGCAGACAAACTGATGGAACCTGAAAAAAATCATCCAGAGTGAGGTAACCCAGACCCAGGGAGACAAACATAGTATGTACTCACTTAGGAGTGGATATTAGCTGTAGAGTAAAGGATAACCAGGCTACAATCCACAGAAAGGCTAGGTAACATGGAGGCTTCAAGGGGGAATGCTTGGATCTCACTGGGAAGGGGAAATAGAATAGATTTCGTGGGTAGACTGGGGCAAATGGTGATGGGAACATGAGACTGGGGGATGCAGGGGAGAGTACTGAAAGAGATGACTGGAAGTTGGGGGTCATTTCAGAGTCAGGTAGAAACCTAGTGCAAGGGAAACTCCCAGGAATCTACAAGGATGACCTCAGCTAAGACTCCTAGCAATAGGGGATATGTATCCTCAACTGGCCATCTCCTGTGACCAGGCAAGACATCTAGAGGAGGGAGTGGGACACCAACCCAGCCACATAACCTTTGACCTGCCTATGAGATGTGCTGGGGCAAGAGTGGTGCAGAGATTGTGGGAATGGCCAACCAATGACTGGTCCAGCCTGAGATCCATGCCAGGAGATTGAGCCCACCCCTGACACTGCCTGGACCCAGAGGATGGATAGACCAGAGACCTAGGATAGAACCAAACATGACTGGCAATAAATAAATAATAAATGAATAGTAAAAATAAAATTTTAAATGTCATTGTGATGGTGTCTAAGGATGTTCTGCTATACTCATTGATTGGTGCCCAGCCCAATCATCATCAGAGACCCTTCATCTGGTAACTGATGGAAACAGATGCAGACCCACAGTCAAACATTAGGCAGAGCTTGGGAAATCCTGCACAAGATGGGGATGAAGGATTGTAGAAGCCAGAAGGGTCAAGGACACCACAAAAAATGCATAGAATCAACTAACCTGGGTCCTTAGGGGCTCACAGAGACAGATTGGACAACCAGGGGGCCTGCAGGGAACTGACCTAGGCCCTCTGCATATATGTGACAGTTGTATAGCTTAGTCCTCTTGTGGGACTCCTAACAATGGGAGCAGAGGCTGTCTCTGACTCTTTTGCTGGCTTTTGGGGACCTATACTGGGTTGCCTTATCCAGACTTAATATGAGGGGAGGTACTTAAGGGTAAAAGGGCCAGCCAAAGAAACACACCCTGGCCCTAAAATCAGAGCCAATGAAAGAAACACATTTTGGGTCTGAAACCAGAGCCAAAGGAACACACTCTGCCCCTGACCAACTCTATACAAAAACCAACTAATTCCTGAGTAGGAAAACCAACCAATCCCTGAGCACAAAATCCAGTCAATCTCTGAGCTTGTCCAAGCTCAGGGATTGAAATCTGACCAATTCCCACCCTGAAAATCTCCACCCTGGAAAAACTCTGCCCCTAAGAAGCCCTATATAAGCCCTGTGCCTGTTCAGCTGGAAGCTGCCTTTTTCTACCCTGGCTGAGGCAGCTCCCTTCTTGGATTCTTCCCTCCCAATAAATCCCTTGAACGAAATTTGGGTGAGACCTTTTGTCTGAGTGTAGTGGAGCAAAGAAGTAACAACTTTTTTCAGGAGCCTGAGCAAGCAAGAGCAGAGCAGAATTGTAACACTTTTGCTGGGGAAACCCTCCCCTGCTGGTTAGAGTTGTTACTTTGGGGAAACCTTTCTCTGGAGCAGAACTGTAAGCTGCTACACTTCTGTGACTTTGTGGCATTCCTTGGCTTCCGACTGACTTCAGGGATCCCTTTCCATATGCTTACTACAGTGCTTAGTCTTATTGCAACTTGAAATGCCATGTTTTGTTGATAATGGGAGGCCTGCCCTTTTCTGAAGAGAAAGGAGGAGGAGTGGACGGGGGATTGGCAGAGGGGAGGTAGAGAAGATGGAAGGAGAGGAGGGAGGGGAAATTACCATCAGAACGTAAAATAAATAATTTGAGAGAGAGGAGAGAGAGGGAGTGGAGAGGGGATAGAGAGAGAGGGAGAGAGAGCACGCAAGAGGAATTCTTGGGCTCTAGGATGTGTGTAAAACATTTTCTGAAATCAGGTTAGAAAACTTGAGGCAGAGCTTAATGTCCTTCCTCTCGATTCTTTTTTTTTTAATTTGGTTAATTTATATATTTTGGTATATTCAATATATTAAATCTCTTTGGCAGCCCCATCATATGACAGCATTATCATGATAGCTTAATGGTGCTGCTGACTGCCATTCTTAGAAGGGGCGGAGGTAAGCAGAGAGAAGAAAGAGGTTCATGGACTCAAGTTTTTATTTTACCTTTATCTATCTTGATCTTTATAGCCAAATGAATGGAAAGGAAATTAAAAAAAAAACCAGGAATCAACAACTGATTTGATGTTGAATGCAGATCACGAGCGATATAAACTGAAAGGAGAAAACGAAGTTGGTGACCACTTCTGCAAATCAGATGCTTCAGGTGTGTGCACAGGTTGCTCACTCACTCTGGCTACCAGGAGTATTAAATCAATACTACATTGTTTTATAGTATCAGCCACTTTGCAATGACATGCTTATCATAGTACCCAGTGAAGATCAAGATGGAGGTCACTGCTCTAAGGGGCTTGTTGTGGAAGGTTGTCGAGAGACTGTTGTGATGCATTCTATGACATCACCCAGGTTCAGAATGCTGTGGGAGCACTTGCAAAGGCTCATATCCCCAAAACCTCCCCCATCCCTTCATGCCAGTTATGCAGCTACATCAGATTGTGAAGTCAAGGTCCCACCAATGGGATGAGACACAGTCATCACCCGAGTTAGGGATAAAAGGCAGATGCCATCTTGGGAGAGTGTGCATGCTAGCCTGGTTTGGGTTCTGGTTTGCTCTTTTTGCAAAAAGAAATTGCTTTGCTGAGTTACTTTTGCTTTATTCATGCATTCCTTTGTGTGGCACTGAGATTATTTTTTTTCCACAAAAGGAACCAATAAGCAGGAGGAAGATACACAAAAGGTTATGACTATAGAAATACACTTAATTTTTTTAAAGATGTTTTAGAATAAGACAGGATTTTGTAGGTTGTATCAATATGGTCCTAAAATAATAATTGTTTTTTAAAAAAATAAGAAAGTCTGATGTTTATAGAATCATATAATCTCAAATAAGGACACCATGACTTCTTTATTGCCTGTTTCTATCCCTGCTCTTTAAATACATATATTTTATATATATGATATATTTGATATATACAATATATATGTTTGATATATACATATATCTATATATAAAATATGTGTGTATGCCTTGCTTTATTGCTCTAGCTGTTATTTTAAACACTATATTGAATAGTAGAGTGCCTTGTTCCTGATATTGGTATAAATGCTCCGATTTTCCCTCCATTAAGTATGATATTGGAGCTGGGCATAGTAGCACATGCCTCTTTGTGAGTTCAAGGTCAGCAAAATCCACATAGTGAGTTCCAGGACGGCCAGAGCTGCATAGTGAGACCTTGTGTGGAAAAACAACACAAAACAAAACAAAACAAAATCTCTCTAGTCCTCATCTCTTATGGGCTTTTATCATGAAATGGTGTTTGATTTTGTTCAAACTTTCTTCTGTATGTATTGAGATTTATTGAGATACGATTCCTGTCCTACAGTATATTTATTGGCTAACATACATTGAGCCAGCTCTGCATCTCTGACTGAAGCCAACTTGATTATGGTGAATGACCTTTTTTATGTGTTCTTGAATTGTTTGCAAGTATTTTATTGAGGATTTTGCATATGTGCTCATCAGAGACATTAGTTTATAACTTTCTTTCTTGTGTCTTTTTCTGCTCTTGACAGAGTAATACTGGCTTTGTAAAATGAGGTTGGTTGTGTGCTTTCATTTTCCATCTTGTAATCATTTGGGAAGCATTGCTGTTATCTTTTTGAAGGTCTGGTAGGATTTGCAGTGAATCTATCTGGGTCTATATGCATTTTAGTTGGGAAGCTTGGTTTTGTGTGTGTGTGTGTGTGTGTGTGTGTGTGTGTGTGTGTGTATGTGCGCATGCTTTCTTGATGCTTTCAATCTCATTGCTTGTCACAACTGTTTAAAAATTGTTTAAGTTGCTCCTTTTTGTTTTAACTTTGATAGGTCATATACATTTAATAATTCATCTATTTTAAATTTCCTAATCTGATAGAATATGTTTTTAGAGTATGTTCTTATGATATTAAAATTTGCATTGGTATCTGTTGTAATGTCTCCTTTCTCATTTCCAACTTTATTAAATTGGGTCTTCTTTTTTGTTTTGTTAGTTTGGCTAAGGGTCAATCTTATTTATCATTTCAAAGAGCCACCTCTTCATTTCATTGGTTCTTTGCATTCTGCACTACTTAATTATTTCTGTTTGCTGATTTGGGGTTCTGCTTGTTCTTGTTTTTCCAAGGCCCCAAAGCCCATCATTAAGCTATTTGTTTAAGATTTCTGTGATTGTTAAATGTAGACTATTGTAGCTATGAACTTTCCTCTTAAGACTGCTTTCACTGTATTCCATAAGTTTTGATATATTGTGTTTACATTTTCATTCTATTCTAGGAATTTCTCTGATGTCTTTCTTTATCTCTTCAATAACCCATTCACCATTTGATAGTGTTTGTTTACTCTCCATGGGTTTCTAGTTTTATTTCATTGTGATCAGAGTACAAGAATTTATTTTCCTCGGGACCCAACCCTAGTGCATGAGCCGGCTTTTTGGAGCCTAGTGCCTATGGTGAGACACTTTGCGCAGCCTCGGTGCAGGGAGGAGGGTCCTGGACCTGCCTCAACTGAATGTACCAGGCTCTGCTGACT
>CABHPQ010075145.1:0-12986 GCA_902168405.1 Peromyscus aztecus | reverse complement strand
AAGGGGGACAGAGGCATAAGGGGGGTAGTGGGATGTCCTCCATGTTGTTGAGCTTGGAGAGAGCTGCCAGGTCATGATAGACTGCAGCCTCTAACCAGCAGGGCCTCCCAACAGTTCATAGAGCATGAGGGCACTGGCCTGTCTGCTATTTGATTCAGAACTCAGAAAAGCAGAGCTCTTTGTTTTACTTTTCTTTGTCCCTTTTGTGGATACTAGCCAAAGGCGAGGCATGCCTTCTCTGGCACCCTGAGCCTTTTCACTCTTTCTCTGAAGCTACAATCTTCTCTTGTTGATCTTCACTGCCAACTGGATTTCTGTCTCCTACTTCTCCAACTTCTTTCTCGTGGAGCCTAGAAGATTTACAGCTCATCTGCCCTGTTATTTTTCTCTTACTCTAAGACAATTTTCCTTGAGCTTCCTTTAGAGTCAGTTTCTAAATTATTTTATTAGTGAGATTAAGAAATCCCCTTCAAAAGGGAACCTTGGTTTTCCTGGTACTGTCAGGAGACTTCATATTTCCTAATAACATGGTAAGTGTCATGTTGATCTACTGATATAATATAATTCAGATAAAAATTCCTAGCAAGCTTTTGCATTGTGTTAATTTTTTTTGAAGTTGAATACCCATCCCTAAATCCACAGAGAAGTTCAAGAGTTTCATAGGGTCTGAAACAATTTAGTAAAAGATGGTGGTGGAAGCACTCCTATCTCCTAAATCAAAACTCATTATAACATTGAAGAAAGGGGATATTCATCTTTCTATCTTAAGAATATACATAACGATCAATAACAAAGAACTAAGTATTCTGCAGTATGTACTTGGAGCCCTGGTCAACTGATTTTTAATAACAGTGCCTAAACAATTCAATATAAGAAAAAAAATAGTGTCTACAACAAAAATTAACTCTAACTCTATCACAGATTGGAATGGAAAGGCTAAAACTATACAATTTTTGGGACAAAATATGGTTAGATAAAGTCTTCTTGAGTAAGACAATACAACCACAGTGACAAAGGGGAAAAAATTACAATTCATAAAATATTTAAACCATTGGCTTGGTACTTATTTTAGTTTGCTTGATTTTTTAATTTTATTTTTGAGATTATAATTTAATTGCAACATTTCTCCCTTTCCTTTAATTCCTACAAACCCTCCGTGGACTGTCTCTCTCTCTCTCTCTCTCTCTCTCTCTCTCTGACACACACACACACACACACACACGTATATTCTTAAATATAACTGTTCATTCTGTATAATTTTATTTGGATGTATATTTTCAGGGCTTACCATTTGACACTGAATAACCAATTGATGTGCTCTTCCCTGAGGAAGGCCATCTCTTCTATTCTCAACTTTCCTCATTTTTCTGTAATTCTTTGTCTAGGGTTGAGGCCTTGTGGCTTTTTCCCTGCCCACTGTGGCATGTCCACTGGTGCCATCCTTGTTCATCTCAAGTTGGGGCAGTACTGATTGCTATGATAAAACAGAGTCCAAAAGCAACTGATAGAGGAAAAGATTTATTTCATCTTACACTTCTAGGAAATAATCCATCACCAAGTACAATCAGGGTAGAAACTGGAGCACAGACCATGGAGGAACACTGCTTATTGGCTGTCTTCAGTGGCTTTCTCAGCTTGCTCTCTTGTATAGCTCAGGAACTTCTGCAAAGGGATAGCACCACCCTCAATGGGCAGGGCCTCCCACATAAATATTTAAATATGAGCATGTTTACAAATGTGCTCATGAGTCACTCTGATGAAGACAATTCCTCAGATAAGGTTTCCTCTTCCAAGGTGATTTTAGTTTGTGGAAAGTTAACCAAAACTAACCAGTACAAGACTGCAAACCTGGCCAAGCATCTCTAGATGGAAGGCCATAGTCTTTAGGGGAGAAATCACTGCTCTTACCTTCCAAAATGAACATAGAATCAAACATACAGTATCAAGCATCTAAATACTTATTCATATACTCACAGATTAATGCAGTTCTCAGCACCAATCAAAGAAACTTCTATTTTCAATTGATGAAAGCCATACAGAGATCCACAACTTGTCAAAGGACAGACAATAATTGAGTACTCAATGATACATTTGTGTCACATCCCATACCAACAAGGCAGAAAGACTGTAACAGTCAGAGGATGGGGAGGACAGCTGTAACTAGAGTATCCTCTAGACATGATATGACCACTGTACCTGTGAATCCTCAACAGTTGATGCTGCCTGTATAAGACCTGCACAAGATTAAGCCAGTATATTCCAACATCCATGGATGGATTCCAACTTGAGCCATTAATCTTGCATGACAAGCTCTATTACCACTGAATCATTTCCCCCAGACCCAGAGATGGATTTCAGGGCATTTACAATGCCTGGTTATCAACCTAAAGCTAATTTGGATATGACAGTGAAGATAAAGGAGGTTATTCCATGGCTCAGGTTTTCTCTCTCATGCACCTGAAATCAGGATGATCTGATTCACTGAGGAAGGGTTGGATGCAAAAGAAGCAAAGTGTGCTTACTCAGGACATATGCTATACTGGGGTGTGTTCAGACTATGTTTAGTTTGCAGCATCTCTCAAGTGTCAGGCTAGCTGCTGAGCCTCTGCAGAGCCAGCACTAACCACCCTCAGGAGAACACTCAAGGTTGTTATTTAACACATGGGTGTGGAGAGTGGTACCTGGAGAAGGCTAAGGATGACCACAGACATTTTGAAATAGATCCTGAATGAGAGGGCCATAGAACTCAAGGGAAGACTGAATTTCAAGGCTGGGGTCAGGTCTGGAAAATCACACAATCTAAGTTATGATCGAACTGGAGGGTGTCCTCATGAGTAACACTCACCCAGAGATTTTTAAGACAGAAGAAAAGGAAGCCAATAGGAAAGTGTGTGTGTGTGTGTGTGTGTGTGTGTGTGTGTGTGTGGCCTTATGCATGTGATCTATTTACATTGTTTTTTATGTTTTGAAGGAAATTCTGGTGGCTATTGTTTGTAAGACTGAGGCAAAATGCAAAGAGAAGTTGATGTACAGCAGGGTTTTCAGAATTGAAATACTCCCTCCAAGTGGGACCTAGAGGCACATGAGACTCAGGAGACAAACAGAACATCACCAGTCTGGTAATATTGAAGCTAGAATGATTCAGAGGATTTCTGTGTCGGTTCTAGAAGCAGGAATCAGCTACTAGAGAAGACTCTAACTTGATGAGAAGCAGACAGGAGGTTCCTCAGACCTGTCAAACAGCCCTGCAAGTTGTGCAGAGTGCTCCAGGAATTCAGATTTTGTGTGTTGTCACTCATACGGTAGTGGTCTATTTGGTGATATAGCTTTCGTCAAATAATCCCTGCTCCTGTAAGTAACTCCTCAGTCACACTCCAGCATGAAACCTCAATAGAAACTCATTGTTCACTTAACTGGACTTGGGTATAATCATTACTTTGGTCTGTTGTGGGTTGCCTTTCTTGGGGGGTGTAGAGGGGTGTGTGTGTGTGTGTGTGTGTGTGTGTGTGTGTAGCATCTTCCCCAAAAAAGTCTCTTGAGGGACAGAAGTATAAGTAGAAAAGTGACACAGAGCACAGCAAGACAAATTCAATTTGGACAGAAGAGTCCTTTCTTGGAGAAGGGAGGATAGATAGAAAGACAGGTAACTAAATGGAATTGTTTCTTATTTCCTTTGGAAATCCCAAACAGCAAAGAAACACAATTTCCCTGGCAAGTAATTGATAGTATCGTGTCCCAGTGTCTCCATCTGGCAGGAAGAGCACATGATTTAAAGCAGAGGGTCTGCCTCTTTGTCTGCTGAGGGACCATTAGATGCGGGAAAAATGGGGTTGGTGAGTGGGGGAGGAGAAGGGGACAAATGAACTCTCCCTGGGTCCATCTTCACTCTTGCTTTATTCTCTGTGGAAGAGAACAGATGGTCCCTCTCTATTTGAGAAAGCACCATGCTTCCTCCTCAACTTCATTTCAAACAGGAGGTTTCAAGAGAGGCCACCCACAGCTCCGAGTGTTCCCACTGAGAGGAAAAACAAATGCCAAACCCATGTGCACTGAGCAATGAGGAGCAGCTGAAAGAAAAAAAATTAAAAATCAAAAAACTTCAACAGTATAGTCAGACTTGCCTAGTTAGATTAGAAACAAAGATTGAGTTTGCCAACTTTTAAACAACAGACTAATAGTTTATATTCACTAACAGCAACTAACCTAGTATCTATTTAGGAAAGGTCTTGTTTACTAAACCCTGAAAGTTCACAAAGTCTTATGAAAGTGTAGCATTCTGCTCACTCCTGAGTGACTATTAGGATATACTAAAGAGGATGGAGTGGAAGTGAGGCAAGGATGTATTCAAAATGTAAATGGTAAGTGTTAGCAATAGTGAACAGAGAGTATCCTTGTAGTATAATACGTATGGATTGAGACTCCTTGGAGTTAACAGAAGTCTAACTGAAGATATTGATTAGTGACATTACCAAATATATCCTTGTTTGACTTCTGCTTAACATTTTTACATATAAATTTCCTTTATAATTAAAATGTTCAATCTAAAATGCATTCTTCATAGGGTTAAATAATTATACATATATGACCATATATTTAGTACTATTTTATTTATTAAGCATTTGTATTATGTTTATATGATTATTTTCTATCTGATTGAATCACTAACAATGCTGTAAGAAAGCAGAGTTCACAGACAGAAGCCAAGTGAAGTTACAGTGATTAAAGACATAAAGAGGGAATTCAAAATGTACAGAGACTTAGAAATTGCAGAAGTCTCGATACTGCAAAGGACATAAAGAGAAGCTATAGTTATCAGAAACAGGAAAGATCAGAAACCCAAGGAATTATGGGAACTTGCACCTCAGCAGAAGCAACTGTTATAAAGAGAGAAGGCCTCTGCCTCCTTAGTGATTACTCAGGAGAAGAAAGGGTTAATATTCTGTTCTCAATCTGATTTTGGTGATTGTCACTGGCTGTAGTCAACAGAATGTAATAAACAAGGGAGTCCTGGGTGGTGTTTTCCTCAAAAGTCAAAATCCCAGATCACAGAACACAGAGGCTGGAAAACACCTGAGGAACACACAGCAATAGCTCCCAACAAGCAGGAAAGGCTCAAGACATTTATCTAAAATCATAGCAGTTATCAAGTTGACCTGAGGGACAGGTTGATGCTGGCAATGGTAATGATCATTAAGTATAGGAAAACCCAAAGAAAGAGAATGTGAGGTATGTGCATATTTAAATCACTGACTTTTTTCAAACTAATGTATGGCCTACATGTTACTAGGCTCTGAACATCACACTAATGGCATGAGCTTTTGTATCTGATGATTGTGTTGGATCAATTGAGATAAACAAGATGCAATATCTGTACAAAGTTACATATTCTGCTTGTAGTGGTACATACCCAGCTTGAAGCAGTATCCTTTAAACATATCTAACTGACATTTAAATATACACTTGAACATATATATATATATATATATATATATATATATGGATGTATGTATTCTAAATAAAAAAACTGAAAATAACTAGAACTAATTTCATATATATATGCAGAGAAAATGAGGCACAATAGAGTCAAATCCTTAGGATGATAAATATTTAGAAATATAGCTTGAATCCAGTCTTAATTTTTATGTGAAATACAGAAAAAAATATGCTTCCTTTGATACCTCTTCAGTTCCCATACCCAGCATTGCTCAACGGTTTTATTGGCTTATTCTTTTCAGTTTCTAGATGGCTTAGTCCTTCTTTGTGGTCAGTGAAATTCACTGCTGGAGTTTTGGTGTATTGGGAAAACCAAGCACACAGCATACTAATGCCTGTCTCCCCACTCTAGCTTGACAGCAATAATATCTTTCATCACAGGAGCTGTTTCTTGGTTGTGAATGTACAACTGAAAGCACACATACTTATAGGGTAATTTATGGATAACAAATATCAATGTTACACTCAAGATTATACACTTTCTAGGTGTGACTGGAACATGACAACCCCAAAGCATCTGAATGTATTGGTTCTCCTCTTGGAATGTTGCCAAAAATAAAGAGCAGGAGATTAGAATTTGAACATCTGGAGGATACACACACAATCTTTCATTGGTCTTCAAAGAAAAAGAGTCAGTATTAACACTGGTGCATTTTTTCACTGGTGCAAGTTTTTCACATGATCCTTGATTTGGATTCAAGTACACATCAAATATTTTATATTAGCCTTTATTGTAGACTGATTGCCTTACACTTGAAACACAACTGTGTAGATGGAAAAGCTAGATAGCAGACAGTCAGAATCTACACGTCTGCCTACATAGTCTTCTGCTCTCAGAGTAGATTAGGCTCCATGACCTGAGTATATTGGCTCAGTGCTTAGCTGCTGAGCTATTTTCCCAATCTAATGGGAAGAACCTATACCTCAACCCTGTCATGAATAACCACACAAAGAACAATCCAACCAAATGAGGAGTCCTAATGCAAAAGTATAAAATATATGAAAAAAATCAAGGCAACATTACTCTTACAAAATATAGCAATTCCATAGTAATGGATTCAAATAATGTTGAAATATATAAAACCCCTATATTATGATCCTAATTAGTCTTAACAATAAAAACCCAGAGTCAGATATCAAGGGTGAAAGGTCAAAGATCAGAGAAGCAGAGCAGCCACAGTCATTTCTTACCTCTATGAATTCTCAAACTGAATGGGGGTGGGGGGGCGAGAATCCTGTCTCTACGAATCGTAAGACTGAATGAGTGGCTGAGATCCTGTCTCCACCTGCCTTATATTCCTGTCCCCACCTACCAACTCTACTGAGTTTAAAGGCATGAGCCTGCCATGTTCTGGGACCAAAGGCATGATTCTCCCACGTGCTGGGATCAAAGGCATGAGATCCCAAGTGCTGGGATCAAAGGGGTGAACCACCACCACCCAGCTCTGGCTGTTTCTCTTTTAGACTGGTTCAATCTCATGTTGCTCAGGGTGACCTTGAACTCCTCATCTTCCTGCTTCCTTCTCCCAAGTGCTGGAATTAAAGGTGTGTGTCACCTCTGACTGGCCTCTATAGTTAACTAGTGGCTAGCTCAGCCCTCTGATCTCCAGGCAAGCTTTATATGTCAGAACACAAACAAAATATCATACAAGTCCCAGATGAAGAATTCAAAGCAAGATTATGAGAACATTTAATGAAATAAGACAGCATGATGAAACTCCCATAAATTCAAGAAAAATACAAGTAAACTGTGAATACAATATAGAAGACACCACAGGTTTTAAAAGAGAAATTCAATAAAAAATAGAAATACTAGAAAAATAAATCTATGGAGATAATAAGTAAAATAAAATAGTCAGTGAAAAGCCTAGACCTTAGGATGGAATGAGTAGAAAACAGAATATAAAAAGTTGAAAACATTTAGAACAGTGGGGAAAAAATAGAAACTATGTAGAACAACATTAAAAGACCCAACTTACATATCATTGCAAAGAATAAAGAGGAGTAGAGCTTAATGTATATGCAGTGAAATCATATCAGAAAATGTCCCCAATCTTTGGAAAGTAGTTCCTTATGTCACCAAGACGCAAGGAACATTGGGTGTCAAGCAAACAAGATCAGAAAAGAATCTCTCCAGATCACACTATAGATAAGGCAGTAAGTATACACATGAAGAATGACTATTCAAAATTACTAAGGAGGATCATCAAGTCACACATAAAGGCAAAAATATCAGAATATCAGCAGATTTCCAAATAGAAACTCTGAAAGCCAGAGTAACATGAAATGATATAGTTCAACTCTTGAAAGAAAATAACTAGCAGCTCAAATTACTGTACCCAGCAAAGCTATCCTTCATAGTTGAAGAAAACATAAAAATGTTCCATAATGAACAAAAACTAGAAGAGTCAGCACTACTAAGTCAGGATTACAGAAGTTACTTAATATAACCCTACACATTGAGAGAAGGCATAAGCATATGAGGTTGTGAGAAAGAATATAGTATTCAGAAAGAGTGGAGAAGCAAATGACTAGGAAATTATCAAATAGCTCGAAACTACTGAATGAGTGGAATTAGTACAAATCCTTAAATGATAAATTTGAATGTTAATTGTCTCAAGTCTCCAATCAGAAGACTCAGACCACTTGTTACTGGATAGCCAATTAATGGTTCATCCTGGGAAGGACTAGTTCTTCCATTCTCTGGATTCCTTAGTTGTCTGTAGTTCTTCATTGAGGATTGATGACCCTTGGGATTTCCCTCTTCCCTGTTAACATGTCTGTTAGTGTTATATTTCTTCAGGTATTCTTTTGGCAGTCATATTGCTGAGGTATCATGATTGATACTTCTCTGTGGTCAGCCCTGAAATCAATCATATATATATGTACAAGACTGAATGGACTGTGTAGGATACATGTTTGTATGTATATGCATATATATATATATACACTCATATATATGTATTTGTCCAAGCACACACACACACACACACACACACACACACACACACACACACACATACTTAATGAGTCTTCTTGCTGGTAATAAAATTACCTTTTTCATTGCTTTTCACTGGTTGTAATTTTAGATATATGTGTTGAATATATAAATATATAAGATATATTAGTATATATAAAATATGTATCCATACATATTTTTCATATATATATATATATATGTAATGATTTCAAGAGGGAGAAATGAGGAGTACATGAGAGGAGGTAGAAGGAAGAAAGAGAAGGAGGAGAATGATGAAATTATATTTTAATTAAAAAATAAAATAATAATAAAGAATGCCTTGTAGGAGAGAATGAGTCTAGAAAGTTGTTTTAAGAAATAGGACATAGATATTGAACTCGAGTTGGAAGAGGCAAGTCTGGTCTCAAAATGGAGGGCCATGATCCAAAGGAACCAGAACGGTTGAGGAAGCTGTTTGTTGGTGGTCTGATCTTTGAAACCACAGATGATAGCTTAAGAGAACATTTTGAGAAATGGGGCACACTTACAAACTATGTGGTAATGAGAGATCCCCAAACAAAACGTGTTGCTAGAGTTTTCCTGCCTGGCCCACAGTCAGGATAAATCTCTTTTACCTGCCAGTCCCACAGCCGCTCAGACCCAACCAAGTAAACACAGAGACTTACATTGCTTACAAACTGTATGGCCATGGCAGGCTTCTTGCTAATTGTCCTTATATCTTAAATTAATCCATTTCTATAAATCTATACCTTGCCACATGGCTCGTGCCTTACCGGCATCTTTACATGCTGCTTGTCCTGGCGGTGGCTGGCAGAGACTCCCTCCGCCTTCCTGTTCTTTTAATTCTCTCTGTTAGTCCCGCCTATACTTCCTGCCTAGCCACTGGCCAATCAGTGTTTTATTAGCAACACATTTGCCATACAGAACATCTCACAGCAAAAAACGTTCCAGGGGCTTTGGTTTTGTGACCTACTCTTGTGTTGAAGAGGTGGATGATGCAATCTGTGCTCAGCCACACAAGGTTGATGGGCGTGTGGTGGAACCAAAGAGAGCTGTTTCTAGAGAGGATTCTGTAAAGCCTGGTGCCCATTTAACCGTGAAGAAAATTTTTGTTGGTGGTATTAAAGAAGATACAGAAGAATATAATCTGAGAGACTAGTTTGAGAAGTATGGCAAAATTGAAACCATAGAAGTTATGGAAGTCAGGCAGAGTGGAAAAAAGACAGGATTTGTTTTTGTAACTTTTGATGATCATGATAAATTTGTTGTTGATAAAATTGTTGTTCAGAAATACCACACTATTAATGGGCATAACTGTGAAGTGAAAAAGCCCCTTTATAAACAAGAGATGCAGTCTGCTGGATCATAGAGAGGTCATGGAGATGGATCTGGCAACTTTATGGGTCGTGGAGGAAACTTTGGAGGTGGTGGAGGTAATTTTGGTCGTGGTGGAAACTTTGGTGGAAGAGGAGGCTATGGTGGTGGAGGTGGTGGCAACAGAGGTAGTTATGGAGGTGGTGATGGTGGATATAATGGATTTGGAGGTGATGATGGCAGCTATGGTGGTGGTCCTGGTTACAGTAGTAGAGGAGGCTATGGTGGTGGTGGACCAGGATATGAAAACCAAGGTGGGGGATATGGTGGTGGTAGAGGAGGATACAATGGCTACAATGAAGGAGGAAATTTTGGTGGAGGTAACTATGGTGGTGGTGGGAACTATAATGACTTTGGAAATTATAGTGGACAACAGCAATCAAGTATGGGCCCATGAAAGGGGGCAGTTTTGGTGGAAGAAGCTCAGGCAGTCCCCATGGTGGTGGCTATGGATCTGGGGGTAGAAGTGGTGGATATGGTAGCAGGTTTTTTTGAAAAAAAAAAAAAGCAGAAAAGGGTTACAGTTCTTAGCAGGAGAGAGAGTGAGGAGTTGTCAGGAAAGCTGCAGGTTACTTTGAGACAGTTGTCCTAAATGCATTAGAGGAACTGTAAAAATCTGCCACATCAGAAAAGTTACTGCAGCTTAAACAGGAAACCCTTCTTGTTCAGGACTGTCATAGCCACAGTTTGCAAAAAGTGCAGCTCTTATTGGTTAATGCAATGTAGTGTCAATTAGATGTACATTCCTGAGGTCTTTTATCTGTTGTAGCTTTGTCTTTGTCTTTTTCTTTTCATTACATCAGGTATATTGCCCTGTACATTGTGGTAGTGGTACCAGGAATAAAACATTAAGGAATTTTTAACTTTTCAAAAAAAAAAAAAAAGAAGTAGGACACAGCTCTTTCTCATCTACAATAATCACACCTCATTAGTAAAGGTGTCAAATAATCTGCTTCAGATAGTCTGATCAAGAAAGTCGCTCCCAGCAGTGCCCAGGAGTTTGTGATTAAGTTCATTTCAAACACAATCAAGCAGGCAGCCATAAAAAATAGCTATCCTGATACCTGACAAAGTAGATTTCAAATTACAACTAGACAAAAGAGACAGAAAAGGCAATATGTTATTACCAGCAGGAAGACTCAAAAGACAAATACAACCTCAGTCCAACGTGATGGTCTGACTTCAATCTTCTAGACCCACAGGACAGAAGTTGAGAATGGTTTTCAAAAGTTGTCCTCTGACCTCAATATGCACACCATAGCATGTGTATACCCACACACATACACGTGTGTGTATATATATAAATCTAAATGAAAAATTGCATCATACTACTATTACAAAAACTAATGCAGTTCTCATTATTTTCTCAGCTGCAATTCTCTTGTTTCCTAGCAACAGTAATGTCAAAGCTGGTAAAATGTACATCTGTCTATCATTTGACATCTGTCAACACCCATGACTTCACCCGAATCTCAAACTGTGAACAATTCAATATTCTAGCCATCCAAATGATTAGGTTTCTTGAATGTACCAGCGGCATGTTGTCAAAAATCTCACCTCTGTGTGTTGTATTTGTATTGTTTCTTTCTGGAACATTCTTCCATAGTCTCTATACAACTCATGTTTTTGTTTGTTTGTTCGTTTAGTTTAGTTTTCACAAGGATGTGGGTTCAAATGCAGACATATCTCTTATAAAGAGCCATTTTGCTATCTCTGGGCCGACTTTCTCTTTATTTGTTTATTTGTTTGTTTATACAATAATGAAAACTAAACCTAGAGGGACCTACTATGGACTGCACACTATGCAAGCACTTCCCATCTGAGTTAAATTCTTAGCCCCTTGTTGATTTTTTCTTCACTAAGTACTTTTCCTATTACATTTTATATTTTCATTGTGCCTGACTTCACGTTGTAACCACTAATGGATCATTTGCCTTCCCACTTACATAAAAATTCCTCAGCCTACAACTTTAGCTATGTGTTGCCTATGAGGAGAGGAGAGTGCCAGCCAAAGAGCAGTGTAGAAGTCAGATGACAAATTGCAGGAGTTGAATCTCTTTTTCTACTGTGTGGCTCCCAAGTCCTGAATTCAGGTCATCACCAGCCTAGAACTTCCACATCCTTATTCAAATTACCTAGCAGATGTGTTGGAGAGATGACTCAGCTGTTAAAGGCTAGGCTCACAATCAAAAATACAAAATTCCTTGCAGGTCATTTGGCACAAAGCTCACATTTTCTTAAAATTTTTGAAATAAACAACATTGCTCAAGTTCCAGGTGAGACTCACAAATATGTTTTAATTGTGGGCCTACCCATGTTCCTATCTTCAGCCAATTTTTTAACATGGGCTTATTTATTACTATGCTGCCTAGACTAATTTTTATCTCTTTGCTT
The DNA here is from genome assembly GCA_902168405.1 of Peromyscus aztecus. Lineage (NCBI taxonomy): Eukaryota > Metazoa > Chordata > Mammalia > Rodentia > Cricetidae > Peromyscus > Peromyscus aztecus. Next base: position 745 of record CABHPQ010075145.1, on the reverse strand, counting down.
TAATCTAAGTGATCGTGCTTTGGATAATGTGGTGACCTCACACTTGAATTTCACTTATTTTGCCTTTCACAGCAGGAAACTAGACTAAGTCAGCATTTTCATGTCCTGAACTATCCTCTAGGCATAAGGTCTTATTTAAAATAATAAATGATCGTCCTTCAAGAGTTCATTAGAATCAGAATCATAACAGCTCCCTTCTGGAGAGGACAGTCTATAAAGAGACAAGCATTTCAACTGTAGTTGAACTGACTCATGAATTTGATAATTGATCTTCATGCTGAGAGTGTTAGTTTTTATTCTACTTTTCCCCCAACCTTACTCATTATTTAGCATAGATATTTTTTTCTTTCCAATCATCTCAAATATTGTATAAAATTGTACATTGCCTTAGTCACCATTCCAGACATTCAAAACAGTCTGGAAACTATAAAAATTAACCAAATGAAAATTTCAAGGGTAGAAGTCATGTTATTATTTTTTCTCATACATATTGTTTTTTAACCTAAAGCAAAAGTAAATCTTAAGTGGTCCCTGAAGACATATCTGGCATAGAATATGCACGAAGTAGAGTATCCAGCCAAGTGTAAAAAAAAATAAATGAGTTTTTTTTCCTGGTACAAAAGTTCTTTCAGACAGCTAAACAATATCTTTGATATACCAGCTAATAGATCCTTGAGGAGTGTTCCAGGGCTATAAGCTACATATGATACATCTATCTATCTATCTATGTATCTATCTATGTATC
>CABHPQ010075144.1:0-21977 GCA_902168405.1 Peromyscus aztecus | reverse complement strand
GAGCTTGCAGACACTTCAAATGCTCTCTAGGTTGCTTATAGTACTAACGTAACACACATGTAATCTAAATAGCGGACTCAATGTTATTTAGAAAACAATAATAAGAACAAACTCCAACTCCGTATCTCTTCAACACAAATACAATGTTTTTTGAATATTCTTTACCTTAGATTCTGTAAATCTGTGGATGTAAAAGTGTGGAAATGGAGAATAGGTTATGTTCTCTTTAATAGAAAAAATCCTGAAATTGTAGAATTTTCTCATTCTTTCTCAGGAAGCCAGGAAACTGGGTGTGTATATTTAGCAATCTGGGTGACTTAGCTCACAGCAAGTGGCATTTGTATAGCTGTAATTTTCATTTCATTTTTCAGCTGAGATGCCTTGATCACGCTGAACACACTGTGAGGAGTTCTTTTCTCCAGGAAGAGGCAAAGTGTCTTTGCAGACTGGCCTCATTATTAGTACAAAAGCTTCCACTAATTTGGGGTCACTTTACATGTGCTTCCTAATTCCTCATAGTTTGGTCAGTTTATTAAAACTGATAAACTTCTGTTTCTATTTCTTTCTTTCTCTTTCTCTATTTCTCTCTTTCTTTCTTTCTTTCTTTCTTTCTTTCTTTCTTTCTTTCTTTCTTTCTTTCTTTCTTCCTTCCTTCCTTCCTTCCTTCCTTCCTTCCTTCCTTCCTTTCTCTCTCTCTCTCTCTCTCTCTCTTTCTTCCTTCGCTCCTTCTTCCCTTTCTTTCTTTTCCTTTCTATCTTTCTTGCTTTCTTTCCAAAGTTAAACAAAGTATATTTCAAAAATATTCTTACATGACGTGCTATTTTAAATTTTCTCATAGAAACCAAAATGTGGTTTCGGCTGTACAAACCCAATGAGTGTGAAATACAGAATGTGAAACATGATGGTATTCCAAAACCTTTACTTTTCTCATACCTTCCCCCTCCTTTGCTGGAAAAAACTTCCGGTACCAACTAGATTCTAGTAGTGTTCTACAGAGAATGGTGAGTAGTCTCTTGAAACTAGAAGTCTACAGCACAGGTTTGTGCAGTTTTTCACTTGTGGCCAGACCCCCCAGCACATTCCATTCCCTAGAACTTTTATACAACCTCTAGTGTGATGATGATGATGATGATGATGATGACTGAAAGTGAATGTTTTTGGTAGCCTGTACCAAAACCAATATTCTTTGCCACTAGTCTTGGCTTTACATCAGGACAGTCATTTACAAAGGGGAAACAAGTGTCTGGTCAATAGCATCCCAGTACTAGGGTCTTCTGGCTTATGAATTTGACTTTTTCTTATTCGGTCTGGGTTCTGACATTGGATAGGGAGTGCTGTGGGAAAGCCACCTGCTGCTTATGGACTCAGAACTGTTTTAATCATATTTGCCTTTTCTGTAATGCCCTTTCAGCTCTATTTTTTTAACAATGAGCCTGTATGTTCACACACACATGAGTGTGTAACAAGTGCTCAAGGAGACATTACTATATTCATTTTCATTGTGCTCATATGTAAGTCATCACTATTGAAATGTAACTATAACATGGGGCAAGTAGAACATGTTGCACGTAACAGGAAAATCACATAATAATTATATTCTTAGCTTAAATAAGACTAGCAAAAGTTTAATTAAGACTTTTAATTAATAGTTGAAAGATTAATCAATCAATAATTACAGCAATGATGATGGGATATAACTGTGCTTAATTAGAGGGGACTGATTAATGATCAGAATAAACTTTTTAGATTCCCTGTCTTGAAAAAAATCATAAATGATGTATTTTTGTTCCTACAATTAAAATGAAATGCCAGAATTGCATGTGTAAGTCCTTAGCAACTAGGGCACAAAAGAAAAGCATTTGATTGAAATAAAGGAATCTGTCCTATTGTTCAGCTTGCATTTTATTATGGTGCTAATTTGTACAAGTTTGAGATTAATGGAAGAAAATATGCATCTCAGGAAGTCTGTGGAACAGGCAAGAAAAAATAGAAATTGCCTGAGACAGTTTTCTTTGGGAGCTCATTTCTCAGGGGTGATCTTTCCATTTCCAAGGTCAAGATCAGTCTGTGAATTCAAATGGCATTCTTATCAGTTCATCATAGGAACATATGAGATGAGGAATCTGATACCTTAAGGACAAGGTCCTTGTTTACAGGAAGATGACCCCCCTGACTTCTACCTGATCTATTCTAATCAAATCCAAGTAGCTGCTGGGACCAATGCCAATTCCTTCTCAATATGATTTGGTTTTCTTTGGAGACCTGGTAGGAGTTCTCATCTCAGTGTCATATAACTAATAAGGATGAATCCCAGAATGTAGTGTGTATGCATGCTCTAGAATGATAGCATTTCAAAGAAGGCAGCGCCACACTCGGGAAAGAGATCAAAGGCAGCCTAGTGCACCAATACACACATTAGCATAAAAAGCTGTACAGAAAGACAATGAATTTTTAAAAGCCACAAGAAAATCTGTTTGCCTCCAAATTGGGAAATGGCTGTTGCTAAAATTACCCGTGGACTTCACCCATTTCATATTTTCTTCCCTCCAATTCCTATGCACTTTTTCCTTCTAGAAGGAATCTCACCCACAATGAACATTTTACATACAGAAGATCTTAACTACGCAACTCATGAACTCAGTTTATATGTATATTATTCACTACATGTTCCCAAATATACACCATTTTCTGGGATAAACGCAAATGAAGAGAAAGGCCATGAAGGCCCAACTACGAGCTTCTGTTAAGCTTGGGTGTGTAGGTAGTAGAAATGAGATGAAACCACAGCATTCATTTTTGGACCACCTGATTTTACTATATACATTAACAACTTTTTACCTGCATGTAACATGAATCTTAAAAGTTCTTATTAATAAAATCAAACCTGAGGCCAGTTATTGGAGTGAACACTGGAAGATCAGAGAGGCAGAACAAGCCACAGCTAACCTCACCTGGCCAACTTCTCAGCTGGTCTTGTTTCCTCAGACTGGAAGCTTCTGTGTCCTAATCCCAATGGCTCTCAGCTGAACTGCTGCTCGAAATCCTGAAGCTTAACCACCTAAGAGCTTAACCAGCCAAATGCTTCTAGTTTCTGGTCCTCATGCTTTATATATCTTTCTGCTTTCTGCCTCACTCCCTGAGATTAAAGGCTTGCTTTTTGGGATTAAAGGCATGAGTCACCATGCTTGGCTGTATCCTTGAACACATGAATTTCTGCCTCTGGAATGCTAAGATTAAAGGCGTTTGCTACCACTGCCTATCCTCTATGTTTAATATTGTGGCTGTTCTGTCTCTGACCCCTGATAAGTTTATTAGTGTGCACAATATTTTGGGGAACATAATACCACCTTACCTGCATTTGAAAAACAATCTTATCTTTCCATAGATTATACTTACTAGTGCATGTGCACTTCGGATTTTGAGTGTTAACTGTCCAGGAATATCACCGTGTTAACAAGCACACATCTCCCTTAAGTTTGCTCCTCCAAGAGTAATCACAAGTTTAATTTTTCTCAGACGATCAATACTTCTAACCAATTGGTGACAAATTTTGTAATTCTCACTGTCCCCTCAAGTAGGACGGCTCAATAGAATGATTAGCAGGACTTCAACCATCAACTCTCTAATCCCACAAACACCACTCTTTAGGCATGACCCACCCCATTGTGAAACTATCTAGAGACCACAATGAATAGCCCTGTTAACATAAACTCAGGCTAGCCATAAGGACACAGTGAATACAAAAAGTATCAATATAATATAGAAGTCACAAAGAATTTGATTCTCAAGAAGCTAAGAAAACAATCGAATTTTTTGGAATGCCACACTTAAAGATTATGATTAAGAAGGTAATAAGTGCTGTTGTGTTTTATTATGTTAAATTTAAGTGAAAGTTCTGTGTCAAATTTTTGTTACCAAGAACCATATACAAATGTACTCTTCTGACCACAAGGGTAACACTACCCATATATTCAGGAGAGAGGACTGTCAATGCTTGCTCTAAGGTCAGATTTTTCATAACTGCGAGAATTTATTTAGGGTTCTGCTGGACAGTTACAATTTGTTAGAAAGAAAAGCTACCTTACATAATGGACAGTCTGTCATTATAATTCAACATAAATTCTGTTCATACTTAGAGTAGATTTGCTGTCTTACCTTTCTGTTTCGGTGTATATTGTGTTGTTGCTTCATAAACATATATCTCTCTAGAACCCAGGGCTATTTCATATTCCCATTGAAATCAACACACGAGGGAAGAAGGCAGGAAGCACTCTATCCTGCTGAGTCAATGATCGTTTGCTGTGTGTATTGGATACAGGAGAAGCCACCCAGGCTAGCATGTGGATCATGAAGCAATCACCTGGTTCTATTCTATTATCTATCAGTTTCTAGATGGAGAACTTACTGTTTTGGAGAAAGAGAATAAAGGCAGTACAATGTAGTTTTGCACACATAAACAAGGCTTATCCTTACAGAAAGACAACCTCACGAAGTATTTTGTGTGCTGGAACTCTCAGAAAATTAGGAGCTCTGTGTCATAAATAAGAATAGCACCTGCCATGGCTTTCTCTTGAGGTTATTTTGGTGTCTGAAAATGCCTTCAAAATTGAGCAATTATCTTATTATATGACTAAACTCAAAAGTGAGAATTGGAAATGAAACATAGGTAACAGTTGGTATGGTCTTCAAACCTGCTGCTGACCCTTTGAGGCACATGTAGTGCCTCCTAGCAAATGTTGTGCCTCTGCAAACCTTCATAGGTATGCCTGCATTATTCCTACTAAATTGTGCATGAAGTTTTCAGAAGCATATTGTGATGTCCTTTGGCATTAGTCTCAGAGGAAATGAGAGCCGGAAATGAAAATACATATAATGTCATGAACAAGAAATGAAGTATCCTCTATCAGGACAATGAGAATAAGGAAACCGTCATGGGCAGCGCGGCTTCTTTGCTGTCTGATTTCTGGAGCTATGCTATGGACTTAGCTAGCATGTATGTCTGATTACAGGACAATTCCTGCCAGAAGGACTTATGCCCGGTTAAATGCTAGGAACATAAATTCTGACCTAGGGCAAGCTGAGAGCTTGCTTTAGAAAGTGATGTTTGCCTTGTCTTGAAAGGCAAAGCCAGGATTGTGTAAGCATTTTAGACATAAGCCCTGACATGTGAATGTGCATCAAGGCTGACACAACAAGGCATTGCCTATCAGAGCCGTGTGTGCACAGAACAGCACACAACACAACTAAGTAACGCACAGAAGACTTTAGTGTGGTGGCAGGAGAGCAGTTTGGTGACATCTTAGTTTGGAAATCACATCCCTACTCTGAATCCGATAGGTTGCATACAACAGACATGGCAGATAAGGAGTTAGTATTTGTCAGGAGCCATAACACTGGAATATTACTCTTTCCTAAAAAAAAAAAAAAAATACCACACTACACACAAGTGTGGTAAATGCACCAATTTAACTCTAGCAATAATTCCAAAGATAACATTTTTCTGTGACCTTTATTTCCTGTAAGAGGAAATGGGAGCTGAGAGGCTCAACTCGACCTCCCAAAATGGGCTCAGCCTGTGTGACTCAATTGTTTATTTTTCTTTCCTTCTCTTTTCTTTTTCTTTTTCTCACCACAATTTGCCCAGTGTCCAAATAAAAAGCAGAGAAGGGTCAGACATTTGCTTTATGGACAGTAGTTTCAGAAGTATAACCCATAGACTCTAGAGTGCCCCCTAAAGCACAGCACTTAAGAACATGGTGGTCAGTCTGTGGCCTTCTTAGCAACTGGTGGAACCTTTTGAGATGGAAACTGGAGGAATAAAGCTGGGTCATCCGCAGCTTGCTTTTTAAGGATACAATGGGACCCTGGACTCTTCCTCTCTCTGTTTCCCTGAGTTCTGGAAGCGAGCAGTGTCTTTGTCACCTGCTTTGTGCCATTGTGTTCCACCCAAAGGCAATAGAGCCAAGTGAGCATGCACTGGGACCTTTGACACTGAGAAACAGAATATACACATGCTCGTTCAATGTCTAATACTTTATAACAGTGATAGTAACAAATTCGGCTTTGAGATCTAAGGAAAGGTCTAAAGGAGTCACAGTCGGCTGGAAGAGGAGGAGTCTGATTTCTGTCTAGTGAATCTGAGACTTCTGCAGGACATTACTAGATATTTATGTCATAAACTTTTTCTTGAAATCTGGACTATGGACACTCATGAACTTTGCTAGAAAGAGAAAAGAACTTGTTTACATAGGAACATTTAGGCAAGTGGAGGATGCTGTGCTTACTCCCAGGCTTGAGTCAATGTTCCCTTCCCCAGAGTTTTGGATGGCAAGTATGCCATGGGCTTTCCTTCCAGAACACAGCTATCAGGAAGCTTCTTACATAGCTCACCACAGTGAGAGTGAAAACCAATCCTAGGCAGCTTGGAGCTGTGGAAAGCATCACTGAAAACTCTCCATAGCTTGGGAAACATGACGGTTAATTGGATGATGGGATTCAAAATTTGGACTTGAAAACATCTATGTTTCTAATAAAGTACAGTGTCATTCACTAAAGACCATAAAAATACAACTGTATAAATGATAAGTGGAAAATATCTTCAGATTTTTTAAGCTCAAAATTAATAAAATATACTTAGGTATATCTAAGTAGATATTTATATGATAGTGGAATAAACTGATTATAAGATAAAACAGACCTACTAGAATAATGGGCAGTGTTTTAATCCTAAACCCAGATGAAGATAAGTCTAGATTTGCAAAGCTGAAAGCTACATCCTTTATTTCTAAATTAGGCAGTCACTAAGGCTCCATCACCAGGGCAAGTGTTAATTAGACTGAAGTGTTCTTTCCAGAGCCTCCAGGATGACCCTGTCTGTGAAGGACATGACTGTGCTTCCTGGGAAGAGATTTGGTAAGATACATACTTGTAAAATGAGTGAAGAACAGATGGGTCAGGAAGAAGGCTTGTGAAATAAGGGGGACAATGGGAATTGTGTTGCCTAGCAAGGAGTTGATGGTTCATGCTGCCTGGTGCTTTACTACCTGATAATTTTGAATTATTAGGTGAATCATCATCACTGATTACAGCATGTTGGGAATGCCATACTGGACATGTTGCTGGGAGATGCTGCTTTGAGGCCTGAGAACACTGTGCTGACATGTCACACCCCGATCTAGTCTCTTGTCTGTGTATATCTTATGAAGATCCTCCTTCTGCATGAATGATAAACCTGTGCAGTATATAGAGTGTTGATAAGTTCCTCAGTGGTCCTGGAAGGTCAACATATGACAGAGAGTTTATGTAACAAGTAATTAAAAAGTCAGCACTAAGTTAAAAGGCAGGAAACAAGAGAGTTGTGTGTACCAGCATGGGATAGATTGATATGAGCTGGCTTATAAGGAGTGAGGGGGTGGGTGTTGGGATAGTCAAATAGAAAACTGTTATGAAAGCATGTGGAAAGATTGGCAAGGTATCCTAGATAGCCACTGCCTCCTGGGTGGTGGAAGGATGCCATATTATAATGCTAACTAGCATGATAGAACTTCCCTAAGTATACTTTTCAGAAAGATAACTTTAGAGTCATAGGAAGGATGGCATCAGGATGGTTAGTTAAAAAAGATAACAATGTATTCTTGATGAAAAAGAAAAGGATTTGGATTCAGGGAGTTTTTCCTTGTTTCTAAATTCCAAGCACCCAATATTATTAATAACTCTATTGAAAGACATATTCATTAAGTGCAAGCACATGTTCTTCCAGTTAGCCCAGAATTTAGCATCGGACCAGAGCTAAAGGAAGATCAATAAATGTGCTTGGATCCAAGCTTTTGAGCTCATGTGAGCACTGCAGAGGTCAAAGTGTAGAAGAAGGCAAATTTCATCCTAACATTATAAAATTAAATTACTACACAAGTACATAAAATTTAGGGAGTCTCCATTTCTTCAGTTCTTAGATAAAATAAGAATTGCACTGAATAAAGTGCCGATCTTTTCTGGCCTTTAAAGCCATTCATTTCTGCTATACTTACTGCTTGCAAACTATAGCTAAAGCACACCACATTAGTTGACTGCCTGATTAGCATGAAATGTGTTGCTGTGTCTTTGCCAATTTTACAATTCTGGTAAAAGAGATGGGTGATATTCAGAGGCTTTAAGGTTCAGCATAAGTTACAATTTCTAGATGGAGGGAATTCCAAACAGTTTCTTTATATTCTAAAATAATCCATTGGCATGAAGATCACACTTATGGCCATTGAATTGTATATACTTTGACAAGAAAATTGTGCAATTATCATTTAATTTTTGCAGCTTTGAACTTTCATTTAATATATTTTGAGCCCATCAGAACATTTGCAATGTGAGAGGAGTGATATCAACATAGCATCTCTTTCCACATGTGAGTTTCAGCTTTTGTAATTACTGTCACTTGTCAGAGGCAAGATGCATCATTCTGAAACCTAAAATCAAAAGAAAACAAATAAAAATAGGGTGTCTTGAGGAAAGAAAGACACATATTCCTGTTTTTATGGTTGGGCAAGCTTAGAATGCATTATACACACCTGCAGTTCATAATCCTTTTGCTTTGTGTACAAATAGAAAAATAATATATAAATCTGGAGATTCCTCTGTCATTGTGCCTATTTAGCTTTTGAGAAAAATCTCTTCCGGCTGGGAACCAATATGACAAGGATGCATGAGTGGGTATAAAATTACCCATTACTGTGGAGAAAGTATAAATGAACAACTATATCTGAAAGTCAACTAATTTAGAAAAACTGCCTATAGAATGTTCCAGATTTTATTTTCTTTCTGCTACCTCCACCCTACTCTTTAAACATTTTCAGTTGTCCCACAAGTAGATCAAGCTCCACAACTGTCACGCTTATGTAGAAGGCCTATGTTGGTTCCATACGGGCTCCCTACCTGTCAGTCTAGGGTATGTGAGCTCCTATGAGTCCAGGTTAGTTGTTTCAGTGGGTTCCATTATGATGACCTTGGAGCCCCTGGCTTGTATAATCCTTCCTCCCTCTCTTTAACAGGATTCCTTGATCTCAGCCCAGTTCTTTGTTGTAGATCTCGGCATTTGTTTCTGTTACTGGATGAAGGCTCTGATGATAGTTGGGGTTCTTACCAATTTGATTACAGGAGATGGCCAGTTCTGGAGGGCCTGTCCCTAATGCTTTGGCTGGTTTTGGGGAAACTATTCCTCATACTGAGTTGCCATGTCCAGCCTTAATGCAAGGGGAAGAGCTTAGTCCTACCTCAACTTGAAAGGCCATGCTTTGTAGACACCCTTTGGAGGTCTGACCCTTTCTGAACAGAAACAGAAGAGGAGTGGATTGGAGGGGATAGAGGTGGAAGGAGGAAATGGGAGGAGGGGAGGAAGGGAAACTACATTTAGGATTTAAAATAGATGAATGCATTTAATTAATAAAAATGTAAGAAAAAAATCAGCTGAACAAATTTGTGCAGACTCCAGCAGACCCAAACCTAGCATGGAGAGGGGAGTGGGGCACACAGTCCGAACCCCAGCCATGGAGTCCTTGGCATTCAGTTACTGGGAGAAGAAAATGTGGTTTCTCTCCAAGAGTGCAGCATTTACATAAGTCAACCATGCTCCAGTGTGATACCACATATCCAATAATATTTGGGCAGCACAAATTGGTCTTGATGTGGGAAAAAGACACCAAGTTTGGTGAGTAGGCAAAGAGAAGATGGGTTTGAGAAGAGTTGTGGGGCGGAGGATAAGTGTAATAGAAAAAGAATCTAATAAAAATTATTAGTGGGAGGGTCATTCAGTAGCCAGCATCATTGTATTCAAGCCACACAAATAAAAGCAAAAGTACGAATGAGTCTTGATGTAGGAATGAGTATAAAAATGTAGACTGAGGTTAAGCAGGCTAAAAATGACCTATTTCTTGTGTGAATAGGGTGAAATAGGAACAAAACACCATGGATGTAGTAAACATGATAGAACAGCTAAGCAAGTCACTTTTATTGTACAATCTTTGTTCCCTAAGAAACAAAGGAATTTGAGCAAGGTTCCTTCAAGACCTAACATGTAAAGATATAGCTTACATTTCTAGAAGCCAGGAAGTGTAGGTCTTGATCACAGAAGCCTGGATTATATTTCAAGGTGTAGATGATAAGAAACACAGCCCATCATCAGATGATCCTGAGATGAGAGATTATTCTAGATGACCAGAGGTGACCAAATTTAATCCCAAGATATCCTCTTTCAGCCAGAGAACTGTTTCAGCTACAGTCAGACAAAAGAGAGAGGGTGAGGGCATGGGTTTTGAAAAGCAGTTGACTTGACATCTCAAGCAAGAAAAGGGGGAAGAAGATCACACAATAACGATTATCAGAACCTCTGAAAACCAGAAAACGTGAGTAAGCCTTACCAGAATGTTATAAAACATTAATGGTGGCCATCGAGCACCATTTAGACACATGGTCTCTAAATGTATAAAAGAAAAAGAAGTGTGATCTTTTTAAGACGCTAAATCTGTGGCAATTTATTAGAACATCATCAGGGAACTAAAGAATGGAAAGTTTCAAATGTATTTTAAATATCAAATATTAAATTTTCATATTTTATATCTTATAATCAAGTATTTATTTAAACTTCTTGTACGTTTAAAAATATGCTTATAATTGAAACATAGTTGCATCACTTACCCTCCACCTTCCCCTCCTTCCAGCCCCTCTCCACTGCTCTCCGTCTAATTTCTCCCATATCTCCAGTCTCAGCTTGACAGCCTCTTTTCATTACATTGTTATATGCAGTTATATATAAATATATATAAATAAAGCAATATATAAACACAGCCTGCTGAGACTGTTTTTGTTGTTTGTATGTATATGGAAATTAAGTATCTTTAAGTGGTTAATAGCTCTCTTCCATATAAGAATTTTTTTTCAAATACTTAATTAGAAGCAATTGCTAATATAACCAAAGATCACTTGAAACAAGAGTTTTCTTCTGATTTACAAAAATAAAGTGAAAAGTTTAAAAACTTTTCACAAGACAGGCTCAGAAAATCAAGATATTTGTTGCCAAGCCTGAAAACTCCAGTTCTATTCCTCAGCCCACACTGTGGAAGACGAGAATTAACACTGGAAATTATCCTTTCTATCTTGTTCCTATTTCCTGAGACAAAAATTTAGAACAGGCTCCCTTCCCATAGAAATAAACAAATAATTTGATAAATGTAATAAAATAATATAACATAAACAATGAAGAACAGGGAAAAAAATTCCTGTAGTGAACACATTCATTCCTACAGAAGATGAAATTGTTAATTCATTCACAAAAAGTAGTTCTGTTTGTTGCTGGAGAGCTTCTCTCCAGCTCCCAAGTCCCACCAGTCTCCAGCTACAAAGTCCTGCCAGTCCCAGAGCCCACTTACAAAATAAACACACAGACTCTTATATTATTTAAACTGCTTGGCCATTAACTCAGGCCTATCATTGTCTAGCTCTTACTCTTATATTTAGCCCATTTTTATTAATCTATACTTTGCCACGTGGCTCATGGCTTACTGGTACCTTACATCTTGCTTGTTCTGGTGGCGGCTCCAGGCAGTCTCTTGCTCCACCTTCCTGTTCCCTCAATTCTCCTCTCTGTTAGTCCCGCCTATACTTCCTGCCTAGCCACTGGCCAATCAGTGTTTTATTAGCAACACTTTTGCCATACAGAACATCCCACAGCATCTGTTGTTATATGTAGTATTAGCATCCAACATTTGCACAGGTAATTATTCATCAACGACAGGTAGACATTTCCAAAGTCTAAAATAGTGAGTGCTTTATGTCCATAAAATTGTGACTGTCAGTGAGGACACGCTCAGTTTCCTTCACCCAGTCATAATTAATTCCATGATTGGGATTGTCAGGGTCAGTTGCTCCTGGCCTTACTTTCATCCTGGTGTTTATGTAGCATCAACCAAGGCCCTTGTGTGAGGACAAGTTCCAGGAAGAGTGACTCTTCATAGACACCAGCCTAGAGGCCTTCCGAAAGAGTCTCAAAGGAACTGCTCAATTTCTTCTCATAACACTTTTGTGTGCTAGAGGGAGCATAGTCAATACCTTGATTTCAGGTGTGCGCTGAAATGAATGTGGGCCAGGAGCCTGGACAAAGATGCCATCATGTTGGGGTTAGAGCCATTGGCCCAAACCAGGATCATAATCTTACAAATTAGCCTGAAATTTTACTTATAGTCACCCCTTATCATGATGTGAGGACAATAATGGCTGCCCTACCTACCTTACTGTTGCAAGATCAGTTTTCAAAAGACATGAGGACAAGATTTTTTTTTTTTAAAGATTTATTTATTATGTATACAGTGTTCTCTCTGCACATATCCCTGCAGGCCAGAAGAGGGCACCAGATCCCATTACAGATGGTTGTGAGCCACCATGTGGTTGCTGGGAATTGAACTCAGGACCTTTGGAAGAACAAGCAGTGTTCTTAACCTCTGAGCCGTCTCTCCAGCCCCGGGGACAAGATTTTAACTTATTTTATCATTGAAAAGAATTAAATGATGGGAAAATTTTAACCAAAGGGAAAAACATGTGAATTTGAAAATTACAAACATTTCTGAGAGGAATTAAAGACATAAGAAAGAGGAGAACACATGTCTTCAAAACTGGGAGACTTAAGTTTGTAAAGATACAAGTCACAGGAGAGAGAGAGAAAGAGAGAGAGAGAGAGAGAGAGAGAGAGAGAGAGAGAGAGAGAGAGAGAGAGAACACTACAGATTCAACACCAGATCTGTCAAAACCTTATTTCTGAGAGAAAGTATCAACCCTAAACTTTGAACACAATATCAACTGACACTGTATACCAAGACAATCTTGAGAAAGGGAGAACAGACTTTGAGACATACTAGAGAGCTACAGTGATCAAAACAATGTGATGATGACACGAAGCCATAGTTGTGGATCCCAAGAGTACATCAGATAGCCAGTCAAAAAATTCTTCACACATGGTCCAATGACTTTTCACAAGGAGAGCAAGATGATCAATCCAGGAAAGGAATGTAACTCAACTCATGATTCTCAGGAAACTAGATAGTCATTAGCCAAAGAAACGTACTAAATTTATTTGAAAGAAGTCGGAGTTTAAGTAGATGATGAATGGAACACTCAGGAGATAAGGGAGCATCTTCTGACACAGGATGTGTTGGTTATTTTCTGACTAGGACAGCAAAAGAAGTGGTCCATAAAGTGAATGTCACGCCAACAATATTTAAAGAATGTGTGGGAAAGGCCTTAACTGATGGAGCCAAACTGGTGAATTGATGCTTTCTGAAGAGGATACACACATGTTGATCAGCACCCCAACCCCCCAAAAAGGTGGTCTCTCATTTTAGTATCCACACAGGGTACCATTTCAGATGCATGAGGATCTGTAATTGCCCCTGCCACACACACAATAGGGAACATGAGAATGACCACTAGGTGTTGGGGAAGAAGCGAGACACTGGAACTCTTGTGGGAACACAGAATAGTATATTGGTATACGCAATGGGGTAGAGTAGAGTGCTTCCTCAAAAGCTAAGTTAGTATCCCCTCATGATAAGCCAACACTGACTCAAAGATTCCTCAGTGATTGAAAGGGCCATGTAAACTGATATTAGTACCCGATTAACAGCAACATTTTCCACAAAAGAAAAAAAAAAACTTATAAACTATCATCAAAGCATCTCTCAAAAAAGGAATTGTACAGATAAACATTGTGCATGTGTGGGCAAGTGTCTCTCAGCCTTGTGAAGAAGTTAGGCTTTTCACACAGGGTAACATCTTCAGCTCCATCCCAAGTGAAGTGAGATGGACACACACACAAAAAAATTTATATGCTTCCACTTACTACCAAAGAGAGAATTTTATCACAATAAATACAATACCTGTGAGCAGGGAGGAGGCATAGGAAGTGATTGTTCAGTTTTAATGATTTTTGGGTACAGACAAACACTCAGAATTAGGTGATGATGATGGTTTTGCAGCATTGTGAGTATATGCCACGCTGTTGAATTAGAAATGTTTTAAAAAAGAAATATATATTATATATGATATATATGTATGAAATCTATAAATTACAATAACTGGTTAGTAGGAATATTTATCATTTTAACTTGTGCCATTCATAATCTGTTATTTAGCAAAATGCTAAGAAGTAACTAAGCATACTAATACAATCCCCACTTTAAAACACAGAGGTTGATGACTGCCTAAAGGTCATATTGTAGGAAGATATGGGAGAGGTGTGGGTCTTGGATTTTAATCCACAAACTCCATCCCCAAAAGCAAGTTCTGATGGAATCTGTCAGATCTTTATATGTATAAATTACTGCATAAGAGAGAAAATAGTATGGTAGTGGTAATTCCAATTTCATGCCTCAGTTTAGTTATAAGATCTTTTGAGAATCAATAAACTTTTACTCGTTTGTAGTGCAGATTTACCCCGGGCATTATATTTTAATTCAGTAGCTAAAACAGAGATGACCAAACTTCTGTGTTATTGGTTCCACGTTTCTCGGTGGCAAGAGAAACTTCTTGGTTAGAAGTATTGGGGTCTCAGTAAATGCAGTACCACTGTGCCTCCAGAAGGTGAGAGAAAGAATCACACCCCCAACTCCCTCTAGCTGCTTCTAGGCCCTTCCAAACAGGCATCCTACAAGGGACACCCATATCAATTTTCAGACAAATTGGGGTTTACATTTCAATGTCTTTAAAATTTGTCTGTGGTGGTTAATTTTAACTGTAAACTTGACTAGAAGGAGGAAGCCTGAGAAACTAGTTAGAGATCATCTAGGTGTATACATGAGAGCTCTGTTCTAGAGAGTGATTTGAGCCATTGATGGAGACAGCTTTGAGTAGACTATGGGAAGTGCAAACATACTGAAATAAACTCCCAGGGGATGGGTCTTCCCTTAGTGCCTTTCTGTTACTGAGGTTGTCTTTTATCCACCAGGATGTGCACTGCTGTGCCCCAAGTTGCCCTTCCCAAAGATGCTCTGTCTCATTGTGACCTTCACCTATGACTCTCTGCTCCAGGGTTTCCTCCCTCATGACTCCTTGTTCCACAGTTTCCTTCCACATGAGGCTTTGCCCCACTGTACATAGTGTCACTATGATGATTCTCCGCTCACCTAATAACCACACACATAGACCCAGCTACTGAACACTGAACAATCTGAAACAGAATAAACCCATGCTCCCTTGAGTTCTTCTGCAAGGAAGTTTGTGAAAGATACCAAAGTTCTGACTAATGGCAAGCTTCATCAAAGCATATGGATACATTCCTGGGAAGCTTTTGTCTACTAGGCTGCATTTTCTAAAACCATGAGCAACCTTTCAAAGCAACATCTGCCCCAGTGGAAATCTATTTTATCATTGTACAATAAGAATTGTGACTTCTTGCCTCTTTTTGGAAACAGACGTGTGCCATTTCTGCCGTGCAGATGGTTCCTATATCCTGTATCATTTGATATTCCCCTCTGTTCTCCAGTTAGGTGGCTCAGATTCTTAATTAAATGATTTATATGCACAGTGGTATTTTTTATAAGACAAATATCTGCATGTATAAGAAAATGAAGGAGAGCAGGGGATGAGGGGCATGGAATCTGCTTCAAAATAGATGCAGAAACATTTCAGCAATCTTTTTTGAACCTTGTTGGAGTTTCAATCTCCCCTTCAAAAGTGGATTAACCAAAGTTGCCCAAAAAAAGCATATGCTTTTATATAATACATTCCAAATTGAGGGAGGCTGAAAGCAGTGTGAGAAGAATGTGCGCTGACTCCATCTGAGGGAGAGCAGACTGGCTCTGGCTTCTGAGAGGAACCCTTCTCCTTGGGTAGCTGAAGACAGCACTGGAAGTGCTCTCCTGGGCTTGATGCTGGAGGTGTGGTTATAGGAATGAAGGTGCGACCAGCAATGAAAGCCCAGCTTGTTAAAGGATGGGTGAGTTAGGCTCAGTGGGCAATATAGAAACTTTCTAAACTGTGAGGCTTGTGATCTGTCAGGGTCTTGCTGATTCAGTGCTCACCAAAGGATCTCACCAGCAAAGGCTTGCTTGTAGTCAGATAGGTCAGAAGTTGACAGCATTCTGCTCCCTGTTTGCACACTTAAGCCTCCAGCCCTCTACATTAAAATCAAGTTATTCTATGTCACAGAGCCTTCTGAGTTTATCAGGTAGAAGAGGGAGGACGAAGACTTCCACAGGATGCTGCAGGAACTTGGCTGCTCCACAGGGTACATCGTAGCTTGCCAGTAACCCTGGGGGTGTCTGTCAAAGGTCTTGCATTTGGAGTGATGTTATTGTTTAGCAAATGCTGAGGGAGTAATTGTTTTACTCATATAGCAGAAACATAATGTAGTAATTCTTTCTAAACTGCTGCCTTGGGGTATGTGAGACACTCATTTCATCTTCCTGAAACTCGGTTGATTTGTTTATCAATAATATGCCTACCCTAGGTTCCTCTCAAATGTGTTTGGATGGGAAAATAAAATATGCATGGATATATGAAAATCACCTGATAAATTATGTATTGTCCTTCCTAGTGGACATTGATAATATGAGTATCTAGGGATGACCTTGCAGATTCTTCACTCTACAAGCCTCTGAATAAAGTGATTGTCTTCTCACTTACAGAAAGGAAATAAAGAGTATCTGAGAATTGCAGCAGCTTGTGTGAGTTACTCAACTAGTTCTTGGTAGAAAAAGAAATTGAAGCTCAGTTGTTTGTGTTTGTGACCCTCCTATGAGATCTTCTGCCTTTAACAATGGAGTGACAAGACCTCACTTCTCCATGCCATTTTGAATATATATATATCTGACTATCCTTTGAATAGAGTGAATATCAAAATATCTTCCTTGATCTATCTTTATGCCAATGTCAAATAAATTAGTGGACAGAAAGTAAAATTGGATGACTGCAAGTTAGGAAACTTTCAGTTAGCGCCTGTATTTCTCCTTTGCTCTATGATTCAATGTAGTTGCATTAAATGTGTCATTAATTCCAGAAGGAGTTAGAGTTTAGAAGTCTAAGTTATATTCTGAAATTAAGTGCCAGATCCAAACTTTGCTCAAATTGTTCAGAAGATTTACACACCATCCACTTACGTGCAGGCTGGAAAGTGCTGTGAGGATAGAATGGCTACTGTAGTTCTTCAGCAGTACTTTTTGTGTATGCAGTGCTGTGTGGACAGCTGGTCTTCTCCTGTGACTTAGTGCACTGCAATCTTCTCTGCAGTGTGACTATGATAAGCTCAACCTTTCATGTACAGGCAGTCCTGTAAGATACAGTAGTCTCATTGCCTATACTCACTTAAAAGGGACTACTTTCTTTCTTTCTTTTATCATTAGTGATAGTTCCTATTTGCCTTTTCTGGAAAACGTCTTTACCTTGGCTTTCACTGTTGTCAGGAAATAATTTCATTTCATAGTCTTCAGATTATTCTTCCTGTTATCTGACCCACTGTATATATTGTGTGTCACTCTGAAGAATTCTTACCTGTGTCCCAAGAGATCTCTCTTGTGTTTCCACACCCTTCCTATGGTCTTTGTAAAAGTTCTGACTCATAAATGCTCCTGGCCCAGTCATCTGATGGATGACTCATCTATGGCCCTGTCCCAGTCATCTATCTGATGGATCAGAGAGCTTCTTTTTGGCCAGTACAGTATTTACTTCATTTTGGAACCCACACATTTAAGGCAATTGAAAAATAATGAGCAATTTGATATCATCTAAGAATGAGTTGGTCTAGCATATATTATAGCTGAAGTGATATTACAGCCAGAAGATATTGTCTGTTTCTAAACAAGGATGTTCTTAAAATGCAAAAGTGTGTACCCTAAAAAAAAATAAATAAACAGACCATCTTATGAAGCTAGAATTTTCCTGCCTGGCCCACAGTCAGGACAAATCTCTCTAACCCGCCAGTCCTGCAGCAGCTCAGACCCAACCAAGTAAACACACAGAGACTTATATTGCTTACAAACTGTATGGCCATGGCAGGCTTCTTGCTAACTTTTCTTATATCTTAAACTAACCCATTTCTATAAATCTATACCTTGCCATGTGGCTCATGGCTTACCAGCATCTTTACATGCTGCTTGTCCTGGTGGTGGCTGGCAGTGTCTCCTTCCACCTTCCTGTTCTTTTCTCCTCTCTATTAGTCCCGCCTATACTTCCTGCCTAACCACTGGCTAATCAGTGTTTTATTTATTGACCAATCAGAGTAATTTGACATACATACCATCCCACAGCAATCTTACATATTCTGATTGTGTACAAAATCTCTTACAGAAAACTCTAGAAAAATAAAAGCACACTGTTGTGGTTCACTGAATGATATCCAAACAGGTTCCAGTGGAGAATTTCATGTAACTTGTTTTCTCTTCTTGATGGAGTTGCACATGTGGCCTTAGGTACCTCACTATCATGATGACCTTCCCTTTTGAAAAGGACTTGGGGAAAACTACTGACTCCTGCCTGCCCCAGTCTCTGCACTTCTATGAATCACTGGCAAAAAGAACATCATCTTTACCTCCCAGTGGACATCTTCCTGATTTACTATATCTCTATAACTCGAGTCTCAGAGTTTACAACAGGTCTTAAAATACAATTTCAAGACATACTGTGTCACTGGAGAACATGGCCTTTAGGGATTCAAACAGAAGTCAACTCATTGACCTTTATTAGTACTTAGTATGAGCACTATGGTGTTTTAAGTATAGTGAACATTGCAAAAATAAGATAAAACCAAGTCATAAATGACTCTAAAATCTAACTGAGGAAGTAAAATTAAAAATCAGATGGGAAAGGAGGGAGAAGTCCTAGGACATTGAGCTTGCTTGATGGCTATAAAACACCCTGAAACATAGGAGATGTTGAGACATTGAGGAAGCCCTGACAGTGATGTCATGAATTTAGCTGGGTCATTAAAGTCTAGTAGAAGTGATGATATGGGGAGAATTGGAAATAACAGGTGCCAGGCAAGCCTGGACACTCTCAAGTGCACCATGCATTTAGAGGACAGAGAGAGGCAGAATCAGATCACAGTATGTAGGCAGCTCTTCCCAAAGCAAGAATCAGTTCAAGAAAATGGGGACAGAACCAGTGATTAGACCTGTAGGCCTCTGGGAACTGCACAGCGTAGAGATGATACTGCAGAGTGAGGGCAGGACTGTGTGCAGAGCTGAAAGCTCTCCTTCAAGAGAAATGGGTAAAGGAGTCTGAAGGTCAGAATGGCAGTCTTGCACTACCCTGAGCAGGGAAACCAACCGACAAATCAGCCTCTGCCCTCACTGAAGCAATACAAATCCGACTTGCATTTTATTATCTAGCCAAATGCTTTGTCACTCTCATTAGCTCCTCCACCCTCTGCTTGTGTCCACCTCTACAAATCAATGAGCAGAGAACTCCAGCTCTAGTACAGCTGTCTTGATCCTAGAATCCGCAAACCTCTGTGTCAATGCTATCCCATTACTCCTTGTTTCTCTGGCTGGTTTCCTAGTCTCAAACCAAGGACAATTCCTGCCTGCTTGCTTTGTTCTGGAAGACCTTTTACTCAGCAAACAATACCTCATGCCCGGGAAGAGGATTATATGGGTGGATGTGTTCTGTTTCCTCATTGCCCAAAATTTAGGCTTTTCTCTGAAAAATTGAAAGTAAAGGAGACATTCATCTCCTCTATCTAGAGCTACAGTGATGTTTTAACCTACTGAAATTTAGATTTATCTAAATTAGATTCAGTTAAGTTCTCTCCTCTGTCATCCCTGTTAGAAAACATGCAGGCTTGCTTTCTAGTTGATGAAAGAGCTGAGATTTGAAGTGTAACTCTTTATTCCCTCAGCTTCCATCCCCACTTCCTCCAAACATTACACCCCTCCTCATTCTGACATGCTCACTAGTCCTCAACAGGGAGGTGGCCCAGCCTTGATACAGTAAGCATGGAGGGAGGGGGTGCTGCAGAGAGGGGGAGGCAGCTTTGAGCTGAGATTAACAAGCTGCTTCCCTGGGACACCACGTAGGTTTAGCAGTGATTTTCCTCAAATGTGGTATGATCTTGAATTTGTAGAAGTTTATTCTTAGCTCTTTCCTTTGGCTTCTGCAACATGTTAACAGCTTGTGCATTTTGTAATGCCTTCTCTCATTGCCATGGTAACCATTAAAACTTAAGGTATATTTGACTGGAGAGCTGGCCCAGGTATTGGTTGCTGGCATGCTGGAAGACAGTACAAATGGAACGACACCAGGCAGCTGCTTGTTACAGGTATGTCTAGCTGAGGGTTGGTATGTAAAATTTCTGAATAGCAAAATATTGGGAAATGATTATTCAGTTCAGAAAGACTATACAGTAGAAAGACTAGACGGCAAAAATCTCTTTAGAGAGTGAATTCTTGGGTCAGCCCTCACATTGGATTATTTAATAAATTGCAGGATTCTTCTTGAAAAGAACATTCATCCGTGAGTTATATGAACATAGAAAAGGCTTATCAGTTTTCTTTTAGACCCAAATGCTGCTTAGATCTATCCACATTTTTGTTTATTTTAAATGGTGGATGGCTGGCTACGCCAGGATGGAGTGGCAGCTGATTAGTGTTATCAAATTTAGTTCAAGGTAAGCCAATCCAGTCGCATATAATAAGCCCAAGGTTACACAAGCAGGCGAAGGAGGCCAACAGGAAGAGCAGAAGGGACGAGGAACAAGAGGATGAAAACCGCAGCTCTGCAAAGGTTGGTGACTGCTGGGGGTGGGGGGAGCTTATTTCTAGTCTGCTTCCATTTGACAGGTACAGGGGAGTTTGCTCCTTTGCAGCATCCATGCTGTGCTAGAGTTTGTAGGAGGACCAGAAATCTATGGAGTGAAGTTTCTACCTTAGTAAATGTGGACATGTCTGGAAATAGCACGTGGGAAAATTAAATACAAATAAAACAAACAATTCTAGTGCTAGGAAGGAGACTCACTGTGAGTTTGATCACCATGAGTGTCCTTGACGCAGGTCCAAAAGAGAACTGGCTCACTGTGCTGACAACAAAGGAAGATGCTTCTCAATATGTTAATTTTTATATGACTCATAGGAATAACTAATGTAATGGTTTAGTGGAGGGCAGTGTGCATGGTGGATATATAAACTGCTAAGCTCCAGGTGAAAATGACATTTTGTTTAAAATACTAAAATTCCTTAGAAGTATGGACATCTTTCCATGTAGTTCAGACACAGGTGGCAGCCACTCCCTGCCTAAGGTGAAGATAACAGATTTGCATGGGCCCTATGATAGGGTTCGAAGTAATGACACATTTAAGGAGAGGGAACCTGACCTGGTGAGAGCAGCACAGAAGCCATAGAGTCTTGTTTCTTAATGAGGGATTTCAGACACACTGTTTTCTCCCCTCCTCACCCTTTCAGCCACAATTGCTAAGTCCAGAGTCCTGGCTCCAACATGAAAATCGAAGACACACTCAGCATCCCTCCGGGAACACTGACTGGAGGAGGCTCCCCTCCACCATTGCCTTTCATAGGGCTGGCCTCCTGGTCCGGTCCCTACGTTTCCATTCTCAGGAGCTGGCAGGTGTTACCTTAATCAGAATTCTTACTCATGTGAGACACTGAGACACAGCATTGTGTAAATGTCTGCCTTGATTCTGAAACTGGCAGAGCCGCCCTTTTCTTGTCACTTCTAGCAGAATGAGGAGTGATTTCAGCAGAGTCCAAGATTCCCTAACTGACCAAGGCATTGCTGACTTTGAGGGCTTTCCCTGGCCAATACACAAAGCAGCAGAGCTGTAATTAAACTCAGCCAGCCAACAGCAAGTGTCTACTCACCAATGAGAAGTTGGTTAAGAGAGTGCTGATGACATCTCATCTGGGAAGAGGCAAAACAAGTGTTGTAGCACTGAAAGGGCAGGGAGCAGGTGACTGCAGGTACAATTCTGACATTCTCTTCTACAGTGTGGGCCTGGC
>CABHPQ010075138.1:0-18343 GCA_902168405.1 Peromyscus aztecus | reverse complement strand
TGACACCTTGCACAGCCTTGGTGCCGTGGGAAGGGGCTTGGACCTGCCTATGCTCAGTGTGCTGGGCTTTGCTGACTCCCCATAGGGGACCTCGATTTGGGGGATGTGGGGATGTGGGGTGGCTTGGGAAAGAGGGCTGTGGGGGGAGGAGGGAGGAGGGGGGTGTCTGTGGATAGCATGTGGAGTGAGTAGAAAATTTCTTAATAAAGAAAAATGAAAAAAAAGTTAAGAAAATGTCTCTGAGATATTCCAGCAGTTGGAGTAACACTGCTGTTAATCAGTGCACTTGCATATGCATAGAAGGCATTAACCATTGGCGTGTGCTACTTCTATCAGCTGTCCACAGAGAGGAAAATGTCTCACTTAGTAACTTTCTGTTGCTTACTTTCCAGGTAGGAGAGGAGAGGGATAAAAGGAAGGATATAAGAAAAACGAGTAACTAAGTTATTCTTTCTACCATATATCTCATTTGTTTCATCAGTGATTCTGATTTTATTTTCTTCTTCAACCCCCTTTCTTAACATCTATCTTATGATCATTCAGAAATTGTTTTCTTCTATATTAATTAAATAAAACTGTGCTCTATGACCCAAATATCATCTGCTTCACAGAACTTTAAAACTTTTTAAAATTACAATCACTTCCCCTACACTTTCCTTCTTTCAAACCCTCCCATTCCTCCTACTTCCTCTCAAATTTATGACCTCCTTATATTTATTATTGTTATATATATAAGTGCATAAATGTATAAATACAACCTGCTAAGTCTGTTTTCATTGCTTTATGTACATGATTTCAGGGCTGATCCTTTGTATTGCACAACCAATTATGTGTTCCTTCCAGTAGAAAACTAATTCTCCCTGTCTCTTAGCAATCATTAGATGTCTGACTGTCTAGGGCAGGGACCCTCAACTATGAAATTTCTCCTCTCCTCATTATCATGACTATTGTCGTGGTCATTGCTTGGATCTTCTTTAGGCAGACTTTTTATTGAAGTATCATGCCATTTCTAGGAGACACATTCTGAAAGCAGACTTCTTGGTCCTCTGGCTCTTACAATCTTTCCTCCCCTTCTTCTTCAATGTTCTCTGAATCCTAGGTGTGGGAATTAATTAAATAAAACTATCTTCTATGACTCAAATATCACCTGCTTCACAGAAAAGGCTTTTTGACACTTTCATTAGGATTTATTAATTGTACAAAAAGTTCAACCATCATATCCTGTTTTCATAACAGTATCCTTTTGTGGTGATATTTTATTTGTGCTCTAATAAATAAAGCTTGCATGGAGATCAGAGCAAAAAGCCAGCCACTATACTAAACATAGAGGTCAGGGAGTGGTAGCACACACCCTTTATCCTATCATTCGGGAGGCAGAGATTCATCTGGATCTCTGTGAGTTCAAGGCCACACTAGGAACACAGCCGCTGTGGTGGCACATACCTTTAATTCCAGCAGTAGTTAACCATAGAGGTCTGGAGGTCTGTACAGACAGACAGGAAGTGATAGAGCTGGGTGGAAAAAGGAAAGTGATGTAGATGGATGGAGAGAGGAAGTAAGAGGGCAGGGTACAGAAAGGTATATAGGCATGGGTATACAGGAAGTAGCTCTCTTTGACTGAGGATTTCTAGCAGTAAGAATGTGACTGGCTTCTTTCTCCTTCCCTGATCTCTCAGTTTTTACCCCAATATCTGGCTCTGGGTTTGTTTGTTTTTTTATTAATAAGACCATTTAGCAATTCGTCTTACATCCTTTGATTATCATATCTGCTCCTCCTTCCACTGTTCCCCTTCAACTACCTCCGGGTCCTCCTTCTATGTTCATTTATCATCTGTATTGTTTTATTATTATTGTTATATGTTTACATGCATATAAATGTGTAAAAACAACCTGCTGAGCCCAATTAGTGTTTCTAACTCACAACACAATCCAGTGCAAGTCTGCATGGTTGAGTGCCTCTCACATTATGATCTAGTACCAAGATTTCTCTAAGTCCCCAGTGTTTTCTCCATTACTTTCATATAGAGGACCATGAAGAGAGGATCACATGAACGTACAATGGTCTAAATACAGTCATAGTGTGTAGCATGAATCTTAAAAGGTCTTATTAATAAAAACAAACCTGGAGCCAGGTATTGGGGTGAACACTGAAAGATCAGAGAAACAGAACCAGCCACAACTAACCTCACCTCACCAATTCCTCAACTGATCTCATTTCCTCAAACTAGAAGCCTCTGTGTCCTTATCTGAATCAATCTCAGCTGAACTGCTGCTCAAAAGCCTAGAAACTTAACCAGGCTCTACTTCCTGGTCCTCACGCCTTATATACTTTTCTGCTTTCCGCCATCACTTCCTGGGATTAAAGGCGTGTGTCACCATGCCTGGCTGTTTCCAGTGTGGCTTTTAAACTCAGAGATCCAAATGGATCTCTGCCTTCGGAATGCTAGGATTAAAGGTGTGTGTGCCACCATTTTCTGATCTCTATGTCTATCTAGTGGCTGTTCTGTTCTCTGACCCCAGATAAGTTTATTAGGGTGCACAATATATCAGGGAACACAATATCACAATAGTGTACAATAAATTGTCTTGCCTATTTTACATGTCATGGCTACATAGCCATATTTTAACATGGGGGAAGCTTATAACTATAGTTGAGGTTTGTGTTTCAGAAGAGTAGAACATGAATGTTGGTGAGTGCTACAAGTGTCTTCCATAACCTCCAAGGCTAAGGGTCTCCATTCTCTGATTTTTATAAGGAAGAGAAATCACCAAGTCACTGTTAGAAATCTCAACAAGTGGGATCCTGAAACTGGCCACTGCATGACTAATGCCTCCTCTAAATAACCTAGAGTGAAGATTCAGCCTACCAAATGAGAGGTTATTTGAATGAAGACAGAACTTTACACTTTGTGACAGAAAAGCATTCAGTAGCTGAATCCCATAATTAGAGGTGAATGACAGCTGGTTCATGCCATGCATGCTGCCTTCCAACCTATAACAGTGACTTTGCTACTTAGAAGTTGAATAAAATAAGACGAATAAAATATTGCAGTGAGAGATGTTGCATCAGTGCCCATGTGCCTTCAAACAGATTTCTGGGCTTTGGAGGATTGGATTTAAAAGAAAGAAAACAGAATCTGGAGATAAACAGTTTGATGTTGCCAGTTGCCAGATTTGAGGCCTTGAAAACACAACTCAGTTTCTTCAAGTCAGGGTTTTCTCATCAATAAGATCAGTATAATAATGACAACTTTCTCACAGAATTACTGGAATGTGTAAATTGTATAAAAGTAACTGGCGTAGAGCTTGATATCTTAGTTTTAATTTTCAACTTGCCACAATCTAAAATCACCTGGGAGGAGTGTCTAAATGGATTATCTAGATCAAGTTGGCCTGTGCACATGTCTGCGGGTATTGTTTTGGCTTCCTTAATTGACATGTGAAGACCCAGCCCAGTGTGGGTGGCACCATTCCCTGAATTTGGGTCCTGGAGTCTATGAGTCGAGAAAGTGAGCTGAGCATGAAGTATTCATGTACTTGATTGTGGATATGATATGACCCACTGTTTTAAGTTTCTTCTGCTTAAGTTCCATAAGACCTTTCTTCCCTTAGTTACTTTTGGTCAGGGCATTTTTTCACAGTAACAGAAATGAAACTATGATGCCTGGAATACAATGGATCCTCAACAGAGGGTCTCTCTTTAAATGTATTATTAAACTAATTTGAAATTGAGGGCCTGCTTCTCTAGCCTGTGCTCATCTCTCCAGTTCAACTAGGGATAGTGGAGACAGAAAATAATGAAGTCAGAAAGCTAACAGGGACCTGAAGAGAATCAAAGGGCTTTGGCTGCTATTTTGAGGACATCTTCTCCCAGTTAGCTGCAGCTATCAACTTCACACAGCTCAGAATTATCTGAGGTAGTCTTGATTGAGGGATTACCTCCATCAGAATGGCCCGTGGGAATGTCTAAGGAATGTATTCTTGATTACTAATTGATGTAGGAGGGCCCAGCTCACTGTGGATACCATCAATAGTCTAGAGAGGCTAGCCTGTATATGAAAGCTGGCCGAGCCAAATCCAAAGAGCACATGAATAAGCAGCTTTCCTACATGGTTCCTGCCTCTGCTCCTGGTTGAATTCATGCCCCGACTCCCTCAATGGTGGACTGTGACATGGAAGTACAAGCCAAATAAACCATTTCCTCCCCAAGTTTCTTTTGATTGTGGTATTTATCACAGTAACACAAGGCAAACTAGAACAGAAATTGGACCAAGAGTGAGGTCATTACTCTGTTGGACCTGGCCATGTTGTTTTGGGGGAGGATTTGGAACTTTAAATTGGAAAAAACGATATTTAATGGGCCATTCTGTGGGAACTTGGGATATAAGCATACAGTGAGAAATGCAGACAGTGTGGGTGCTTATGATGTTTTCAAGAGAAAGGAAGATTCTATCTGGGCCTTTTGGATCAAGAGTCTGTGGAAGTGAAACATTTGCTTCAATGGGACAATGGATAATGGTCAGCAGGGGCTGGAAAAAAATAACTGTGATAAGTAAGAGATCAGCATCTTTGGGATGAAATCTTCTGTGAAAATGAATGAGTTTCCTCATGGTCAACACAGAAAAGCCACTGTCCAGGAGGGCTAAGGCTGGATCTCAAACTGACAGCTTAACTTGGCAGTTTGTAAGTCCTTCAATGTGATGCTGATATTGGTGACATGTAAGCTCCAAAAATGGAGAGTGGCTAAGGCCTGGCACTGTATAGTAGTATAGTAGTCCCTAGTGATTCTAGGAGGGGCATTGGTTAAGGAACAGCATCATCTGCAGTGCAGACTGCAGGATATTGGAGATGCCAGGACCATGGGATGACTACCAAGGACAGTGGCAGGTGTGGAGTAGAATTGGCCTAAGCCTACAAAACAAGCTAATATGCTGTGGGTGGCAGGCCTAAGGCGATGGAACTACCATCTCCAGATGAGCCAGATCAAGAGCAAGTCCTAGATACTGAATATTGAGCTCTTTGATTTGATTAACACTACTGATTCTGCTTCCATCGTATTATAATTGTAGTCTGGTCCTACTCTCTTGGAATAAGAAAGTATTTCGCTTCCTTTTTATTTTACAGAGCCTGTGGTTAAGAGACTTTGGATACTTTAAAAAGACACTGAACTTTTGAATCATTGTATTTTTTTAATACTTGTGAGACTTTAAAACTGTACTACATTTTATATTGTAATATTAATATAAGGTCTTCTGAACAAAAAAAGAAAGGAAATACTCTGGCTTAAATTGACATGTTTGTGTGTCAAGTTGAGTCGTCTAGTTAGTTTCAGCTGTAATTTGAAACAGCCTCTGAATTTCCTGGAACAGCCTGGAATTCTCTGAAGTGATTGTCTCAATCAATTCTGGCCTATACGCATGGCTATGGGCATTTTTCTCGATTGTTAATTGATGTAGGATGGTCAGTCTACTGTGGATGGTACCATCCTTAGGCTGAGGGACCTGGGCTGTATAACAAAGATTACTGAGTAGAAGGTAGAGGGCCAGCCAGAAAGTAATGTTCCTCCATGACTCCTGCCTCTGTTTCTGCTTGTGTTCCTGCTCTGTCTTCCCTTAATGATTGACTGTGACTTGAAAGTGTAAGCCAAATAAAACCCTCTCTGTGGTTGATATATTGTGCACCCCAATAAACTTACCTGGGGTCAGAGAACAGAACAGCCACTAGATAAACATAGAAGCCAAGCACAGTGGCACACACCTTTAATCCCAGGACTTGAGATCTCATGTCTTGCTTGGGAAAGACACACACCTTTAATCCCAGGAAGTTATGGCAAGAAGCAGAAAGGTATATTAAGGCGTGAGGACAAGGAACTAGAAGCTTTTAAACTTTAGGCTTTTAGAAGCAGTTCAGCTGAGATCCATTTGGATGAGGACTCAGAGGCTTTCAGTTTGAGGAAACAAGACCAGCTGAGAAGTTGGGGAGGTGAGGTTGGATTTGGCTTGTTCTGCTTCTCTGATCTTTCAGTAGTTCACCCCAATACCTGGCTCCAGATTTGTTTTTATTAATAAGACCTTTTAAGATTCATGCTACACCTCTCTTCCCTAAGTTGCTTTTAGCCATGGTGTTTATCACAGCAACAGAAGCTAAACTTGAACAAGGTCCTTTGGGAATAATATTAGAGCCTGTTTCCTAAATGTTATGTGAAGATTAAATGAAATATATGTTGACCCTTAGCCAAGATTGGTGCATAACAATCATCACTATAATAATATGTGTTATTCCTCTTCTGAAGAGGTGAAAGTGATATTGTCTTGGTGAGGAGAAAGAAATTATGGTGTGTCTCTTCCTGGCCTCAGACTTGTCAGTCTTGTAGAGGGTGAGAATGGGATAAATGGAGGGTTTAATGTGAGTCACAAAGATCTGGAGATGCCGCCATAGTGACACTGGCTCCTTCAGTTCAACCTCATAGGGGGATGTCTGGAGACAAGATGAGATCATGCCTCAATAATTCTTTGTGTTCCAGAGGAGAAAAATGTCTTACAAATTTAAGTCACTATTATTTTGAAAGCCGATGCCAGGCTTTGAAATACAGCTTGCCTGTCTTCAATATCTCGTTATGTTTCCACAGCACAGGGGAAAAAAGCCAACTGTTTATACACAGTAGTATTTCTGGTAACTGAACTTATTAGTTTAAAAGACAATATTTACAGAGCTCACAAAATAGCACACTTTCTGTCCATAGAGACCTGTTTTAATTAAAGCTCTACCTTTAAAATTCATTAAAGTAATCAGTTCTAAGCGATTAGAGCTTGCATATTAGATTTCAACATGTGAGTGCTACAAAATCTCTTCCACAGGTGCAGGAGGCAGAGATTTAAACAATTGTAAAGATACATTCTTTCATTTAATTTCATTTCAGTTTTATTTAAAGGCATTGACTGGTTAGCTGCAAGAATTTCACTTTTATCTTATGTATATCACTTCATCATTATTGTCACCTGGGGAGAGTTGTGACACAAGCTGGTGCTGCCTCTCCTGGAGAAGAAGGGATTGAAAGGGAGTAGCTGACTATTAAGAGACAAAATGTCACCATGCTCCTCTGCCAGAAGGGACCTGTGCTTTTCTCCTTTGAATCTCTGGTTGCAAAAGCTCAATTGGGCAGCTTAGGGTGGTAAGAATACAGTTACAATAGCAGCCACAACTACTACAACCATTACAGTGCATGGAATATTCACAGTGTATTAGCTATGCATATTATGCCTTGGGAATCTCATAGCAACACTATGAAGT
Organism: Peromyscus aztecus; assembly: GCA_902168405.1. Lineage (NCBI taxonomy): Eukaryota > Metazoa > Chordata > Mammalia > Rodentia > Cricetidae > Peromyscus > Peromyscus aztecus. The sequence goes on along the minus strand of CABHPQ010075138.1, from coordinate 11,053 downwards.
AGGCACTTTTGTCATTTTCCTTTCATAGATGAGCCTCAGAGAGGCTGTCATTTGTCAAATCCAACATAATATTAACGGGGAGGAACTCAGTACAGGGGGAAAGAATCGATGTTAGAATTCCCTTATGACCACTTTCTACAGGAGAGATCTTTGGTATTTGGTTTGTTCATATATAAAATGAGTATAACTAGATCCATCTGTATAGGGTTGGGGAAGGATCAAATTAGGTAACACAAATAAACCATTTACTACAAAGGTTATGCCCAATACAGGACAGCAATTAACCATGAAACTAGGTAGCCAACTGTCAGAAACAAGCACCTTTGTAGCTAAAGTTTTCCTGGTCCTGCCTGGCCCACAGTCAGGACAAATCTCTCTCGTCTGCCAGTCCCCAACCAAATAAACACACAGAGACTTACATTGCTACAAATTATATGGCCGTGGCAGGCTTCTTATTATCTAGTTCTTATATCTTAAATTAACCCATATCTATTAGTCTATAAGTTGCCATGTGGCTCGTGCCTTACCGGTACCTTACATTTCGCTTTTCATGGGGGCGGCTAGCAGCGTCTCTCTGACTCAGTCTTCCACTTCCCAGAATTCTCCTCTCTCCTTGTCCCACCTATACTTCCTGTTTGGCTACTGGCAAATCAGTGTTTTATTTATTAACCAATCAGAGCAACACACTTAACATACAGAACATCCCACGGCACACCTTGGTGTCCCAACCACTTCCCTTCCATCCCTAAGAAGGAGGTATAGAAGATGTCCCCAAAAGACAATATGGGGACTTATATCAACTTGTGGAGATATAGGCAAGTGCTGAGTATGAGGGGCTGTAGCATCAGGAAACAGGCCTCTTATCATAGAGAAAATGGGGCTGATGTTTCCTGGAAATCACTGAAGTTGGTATCCTGGTGCAGTGGTTTGAAAGAAAATGGTCCCCAAAGAGAGTGGCACTATTAGGAGGTGTGGCTTTGAGGGACTATGTGTGGTCTTGCTGGAGAAAGTGTGTCACTGTGAGGGCAGGCTTTAAGGTATCATATATGCTCATGCAATGCTCAAAGATACAGACCACTTCCTGTTGCCTGCTATCAAGATGTAGGACTACCAGCTACTTCTCCAGCACTATGTCTGCCTGCAAGCTGCCATGTCTCACCTTGATGATAATGGGCTAAACCTCTGAACTGTAAGCCACCCCATTAAACGTTTTCCTTTATAAGAGTTGCCATGGTCATAGTGTCTCTTCACAGCAATAGAAACCAAAACTAAAACTCAAGTTGGTACTAGGTATTATTGCTGTGGTAGGTCTGGCCATGTTTTTGTTTAGAGGAATTTGGACTTTGGTACTTCAGGTGAGGACAGCAGTGGAATGCTTTAAGCACTGCTTAACAGGCCATACTAATGGAAGCATGAGAGATAATGGTGCTAAGAATGATTTGAACTGGGGGGGGGGGTGGCTCAAGATATTTCAGAGGAGAAGAATTTTAGTACATTGCCTAGAGATCAGTCTTGTGATATTTTGGCGAAGAAAGTGGCTGCTGTTTGCCCTTGTCTGGAGAGTCTGCCTGAGGCCAAGGTAAAGAGATTTGGATTAATTCCTTTGTCAGAGGAGATCTCAAAATAGCCTAGTATAGACTTGGTTGTGTGGTTACTTGTAGCTAGAGTTTTCCTGCCTGGCCCACAATCAGGACAAATCTGTGTCACCTGCCAGTCCCACAGCTGCTCAGACCCAACCAAGTAAACACAGAGACATATTGCTTACAAACTGTATGGCCGTGGCAGGCTTCTTGCTAACTGTTCTTATATCTTAAATTAGTCCATTTCTATAAATCTATACCTTGCCACGTGGCTCGTGGCTTACTGGCGTCTTCACATGCTGCTTGTCATGGCGGCGGCTGGCAGTGTGTCTGTCTCAGCCTTCCACTTCCCAGAATTCTTCTCCTCCTTGTCCTGCCTATACTTCCTGCCTGGCCACTGGCCAATCAGTGTTTTATTTATTGACCAATCAGAGCAATTTGACTTACAGACCATCCCACAGCAGTTAGTAGTGTTTGTACTTATAAAGATTTATAACGAAAAGAGCAAGTGGAGGAGAAAAGGAGCATCAGGAAGTGGAATGCAACTAAATCCTGTGTTCAAGGAGACAAACAGACTAAGAAATGGAATAAAGGGAGTGGTGATCTCAGGGCAAGATCTCATCCACCTAAATTTCCAACTTGTGAAAAGGAATTAAAGAAAAGCTTAGAGCCAGGTGTAGTGGTACACACCTTTAATCCCAGAACTCCAGAGGCAGAGGCTGGCAGATCTTTGAGTTTGAGGCAGGCCTGGACTACAGAGGAAGTTCCAGAACAGCCAAGCTTAGGCAGTGAAGAAAACCATGGGAAACAGAAATCTGGTGAAGATGTGATTAAAAAAGGGGGCCATGTTCCAGCCCCAACAAGCAGCAGAACTTGGCAGCTTTGGTCACATGGTTCTGGCTTTAGAGTTAACAGCAGAAGAAAGGGGTTATGGAACTTTCCTCAGTGACTAAGCAGAGTAAAGCATGTGTCAGTAGTGTCCCTGAATGGAGACCTAAAGAAGCTGTGAAGGTAAAGCCTAGATTGCCTTGGCAAATGTTGCAGTTGCCAGAGCCTGGGATACCTGCTGAGGAGAGCTGTTAACAGGGAGTAGAACCAGCCCAAGAGAAAGAAATGTGTTGCAGTCAACAAAGCTAAAAGGAGTTGGAGATCTGAAGAGCATTTTGACATCAGATGTGGAGATGCAGAGTTTGGAGTTTGCCCAGCTGGTTTTCGGTCTTGCTTTGGTCCAGTATTTCTTCACTATGCTCCCTTTCTTGCATTTTGGAATGGTAATGTATATCTTGTGCCATTATATGCTGGAAGTATATGATCTGCTTTTTGATTTTGATATTACAGGGGATTACAGTTAAGAGACTACATGAATCTCAGAAGAGACTTTGAACCTTACACTTTTAAGTAAGTTTGAGACTGTTTTATAGACTATGGGGACTTTTGGAATTAGACTGAATGCATTTTTGCATTATGATATGGCTACAAGACTTTGGGGGCCACAGATTGGAATGTTGTGCTTTAAAAGAAAATGGCCCCCAAAGGGAGTGGCATTATTAGGTGTGGCCTTGATAGAGTAGGTGTGGTCTTCTTGGAGGAGGTGTGTCACTGTGGAGGTGTGTGGTAACTATTGTGTCCCCCAATATACTGTGTCTCCCAATAAAATTTGCCTGGAGATCAGAGGAAAAAGCCAGCCACTATATAGAAGTCAGGCAATGGTAGCACACGCCTTTAATCCTATCACTTGGCAGGCAGAGATCTGTCTGGATCTCTTTGAGTTCAAGGCCACACTGGGGGACAGAGCCAGGCATGGTAACACACGCCTTTATCCCAGCACTAACCATAGAGGTCTGTACAGACAGATAGGAAGTGACAGAGCTGGGCAGAAAGAAGAAGCAATGTAGCTGGGCTAAGAGAGCAAATGAGAGAACAGAACAGCAAGGCATATAGGTGTGGGTAGACAGGAAGTAGCTTGCTTTGGAAACAGCAGAGCTGATGAAGTGAGGTTAGCTATGGCTTTCCCTATTTCCCTGATCTCTCAGATTTTTCACCCCTATATCTGGCTCTGTATTTTTTATTTAATAAGACTGTTTAGAAATTTGTCTACAGAGTTGGGCTTTGAGGTCTCATATGTGTTCAAACCATGCCCAGTGAGACAGACCACTCCCTATTGCCTGTGAGTCAAGATATAGGACTCTCAATTACCTCTCTAGCACCTTGACTGCCTGCATGCCACCATGTGCCGCCATAATGATAACAGATTAATCCTCTGAAACTGTAAGCCACCCGATTAAATGTTTTCCTTTATAAGAGTTGCCATGGTCATGGCATCTCTTCACATCAACAGAAACCCTAACAAAGACATCTGGTAAAGGCTGACAGTACAGAGACAACAGCCAAACTCTAAAACAGATCTCAGCTGCTTCTCCTAAGGGGGAAAAAAAAGTTGGCACTGCCAGATGAAAAACTAAAAAGCATCCTTAATGGAAATTTTATCCAGCTTCCTTAATTTCCACATGAAGATACTAAGGCTTCTTGGTTGTAAGTCACAAACATCCAGGGAGTGAGTTTTCCCACTGTAGCTCAAGATAATTCTACCACTCGACTAAACGCATGGTCCTGGGAAAAATTACCCAATCCTTGTGAGAAACAAGTTTGTTTGTTTTTCTATCGAAGGTAGTTAACCCAGCAAGAGCTCATGTCTCCTGAATTTTCCCTTTGCTCTGATTAGCCAGGCTCCTCAGACTGTGAAGCCAAGCTCTCAACAATGAGATGTGACAGAGTTACTACCTAAGTTAGAGATAAAAGGCAGAAGCCATCTATCTAAGGCTGCTTGCTAGACTGGTGTGGGCCATAGAACACCGTTTTTCTTATAAGAATTGCCTTGTTGAGGTACTTTCACTTTGTTCTTGTGTTTCTTTGTGCAACACTGAGATTATTCTTTGTTTCTAGTATTCCTTTATACACCTACTCTATTATAAGTTTAAAAAGAATTAAAGGAGAGAATGGTGATATAAAAAAAACTTTCCCTAATTCTGTGGAACCTTATCCTCTGTCAGTCATATTTTCTTCTGCCCCCACTTCTGCTGCGCCTAAACGCCATCTTGCAAGGTTTCCTTTGTTTTCTTCTTCCCCCCACCATATTTTTAATTAAAATTTTTCATTCAACATATTTTGATCATATTTCTTCCCCTCCTGAAACTCCTTCCATATTCTCCTCACCTCCCTACTCACCCAACTTCATGGCGTCACCTCAAAAGACTCCAAAATCGAAAATCAAAACAAGCAAAAACTAATGAGACAAAAATCACAAAAACAAAACAAAAAGCACATGCATGCACACACACACACACACACACACACACACACACACACACACACACACACTGTTTTGTGTTGGCCAACTACTTCTGGGCCTGGGGCCTGCGTCACTACTGCTACTATCTATTCTGAAGGCCCTGGTAAGTGGAGCTCCTGTCTCAGTGCTGCTGCCCTGGGTTCTCCTTTGAGAAATAGAAGCCTACAGGATTACTTCAGGGATCTCCTCAGGACAGAATCACCTGGCAAGCTGTGGCTTCTCCAGATGAGGACAAAGAGTATAATCCTACAAGCTAGGTGTTCAATAGCAGGCCCATACAAACTTTCTCCTGTCCCTGAGCATATTTCTGGACCAGGCTCATGAGGCATTGAGCTAAGTATAAGAATATAATGGTGAGCTAGAAGGATACAGTCTTAGCCCCTCAAAATCTGAAATAACTTTCATTTAAAAAAAAACAACAAATAACAAAACAAAGTGATTCACTCATTTATTTACTTAACTGGTGTGGACTGAGTTCATATTTTGTGCCAAGCCATATGCTAGGTTTTAGAACTGTGATGAATCAAAAGTCACTGCTGGTTAATGCTGATTTCACTTGACAGATTTAAAGGGCTTAATTAACCATTGAGGAAGAACCTCTGACTCTAAGTCAGCTTTGTACACCACCTCCTATTTTCCAAGTAACATTAGAAAGGGAAACATCATAACTGTCTTTCTTTGGGGTTTTAAATAGCACATGAATAGTTGGAGCTATCAGGGCCCATTAAAGGAAAGTTACTTCCTTCTGGTCAAAGAATGGAATCTTAATTTTACCTTTAGCCCTGGGTGCAGACACGGCATTCTGATCTGCTTCGAAGATTAGAATATTACATATTGTTCTCTCCCCCGTTTAAGAGTTAATCCAATTCCTGGCCTGTCAATCACCTGGTCAGGAGATTGCCCTACAGGAAATCTGATTCAACTGAAGACATATAAAGGAGATGGGAAGAATAATTATCCCCTTAATGAGATAATGTACTTACACTTCGCAGAAGCCCTTCCTCTGACGCATCTGGTTAGAGAGCTGCTGGCATGCAACATATGTAAGGCTGCCCACTTCAGTGAGATCTTACTCAAAGAGCATAACTTTTCATTTTTTCCTATTTATCCATTTTTCAGATACTTTCTCTGACATGCTGTGATTTCTTTTTCTCTGAAATCTCTCTGCCCTGCTGCCAACCTCTATTGCTGACTAGGCCACCCCACAGTAACATCTCAGTGGACCCTGAGTTTAGGAACTGTTCTTGCTATACAGAAGCTCTTCTTTTCTTTTTCTTTCTTCCTTTCTGCCTTCTTTCTATCCTTTCTTCCTTTTTCTTAAGGTCCAATCTATAATTCTATAATAAAACCCCTTTCTAAACTCATTCTCTTGCTGTCCAAAAATTGAATTCATTGAGTTAGCAAGCAGGACCCAGAATCCACTGGCCTGGGGTTGCTTTGAGGGCCACTGATTTGTCTAGAACACTGAATTATGCTCATCTGAGGTAAGAGACAAAAAGTCCATCACACACAAAGACCTCACTTTCCCCATAGCAACAGGATCTAGAGTCACCAAGAAGACAAACTTCTGGGAACGTCTGAGGGAGTTTGTGGACCAGGTTAACTGAGGTGAGAGGACCCACCTTACATGTGGGGGCACCATTCTATGAGCTGTGGGACAGGACATAAAAAATAGAGAGCAAGCAAAGAATCAGCATTCATTTCTCTTTGCTTCCTGATTACAAATACAATGTGGCAACCCACCTTATATTCCTGCTCCGGGTCTTCGTCCTCATTTTAAACTGCATTCTCAAATCAGCAGTCAAAACAAGCCCTTTATCCTTCACGTTGCATTTATTTGTTTCCTTGCTTCTGTGAGACCAAAATGAGCCATCTTAGAAATAAGACCAAAATGCTTTCACCCTAAAACTAAGGCCTAAGATTTCTCCTTTTAGGAATAGGCCATTAGTTACTGAAACCAGTCAGTTCAGATTCCAGAAACCAGGAAGTGTAAAAGTATAGAGCCACAAGGTAGTCATGAGGTAGTGACTGCCGGACTATGGAATGTCCTCTCCCTGGTCTCCAGGGTAACTGACCACAGAAGGGCAGCCAATGAGAAATGGTGGCGAGTAACCACTGCCTTAGAAGTAAGATTAAGCCATAATTTCTAGAAAGCCCCTAGAAGCGAGCCAATCAGAATTGTACCCGTACTAGCACCCCTAAATGATGTAACCTTGTGGCTTTTGCCTTTAAAAACTGAGCTTGCAGACAGGTGGGCACTTCCTCCAGCCTCCACTGCGTTGGATGTATTGGACGAAGTCCCTGCCTAGGCTTGTATATCCAGAATTAAACCTTCCTTTTGCATTCCGGCATGCTTGTCTTTGGTAGTCTCTCTGGGGGTCATGATCTGGGCACACTTCTTTTTTTTTTTTTTAACCAGATTTTTGATCACAGCAATGAAAAAATAAAGTAACTAATCTATTGTCTCAGGCCACATGTTACTTATATTCTATCAAAGAGGGATAAATAATAATACTTAATGTAAGTGCTTGCTTTCTTGATGTCTGGGCAATGGTGAGGGGTGTATGGTTCTCTAAGAAAATAATAGGGAGGTTGGTCCAAGCTGGAGGATCATGGAGGTTTTCCAAGGAAATCACATTAAGCCTGAGCTCTAAAGGATGCAGAGTATCTGGGGATCTTAATTCTGAACTTCTATACCCCAAACATTTAAGACTAAACACTTTATAAAGAAAAGACAATTATTTGGCTCATGATTCTGGGGGCTATAAAGTTCAAGTTACATGGTTTGGCGAGGGGCTCCTGCAGCATTATTTTATGACAGAGAAGCAGAAAGGGAACCAGCCATGTGGATAAAGGACATGTGAGTGAGCAAAGAAGCAGGAGATGAGGGAAGGGACAGCTCTACTCTTCTAACAATCTGTTCTTACATAGAATAGGTTGGCCCTGGGATAATTACATTTATCTCTTCCAAGGGTTGTGCTTCATGATCTAATAATCTCCAAAAGCCCTTACTACCTTCATATTACTTTGTTGGAGACCAACATTCCAGCACATGAACCTCTGGGGAAACAAAGTACATCCAAACCATAGCATGAGGCAAAGGCAGCAGGCGAAAAGTCAGTGAGTGAGAACAACAAAGGCAGATGAAAGATGAGGGAAGCCTCCAAGAAAGAAAAGCTTAAGGCAAGTTTAAGTAATTGAGAAAAATCTGAGGGTAATAAGCGAAAGGAAGAATGGTCTAAAATGAAATAATAACCTTAGTGGGCTGGACCTAATGTCCGGTTTGGACATTTTTATGGATAGTAGAAAGAGATATTGGTGGATTTTAAGCAACAGAATGACTCAATTTGATTATTTTTTTCTTTTTAAAAATAATTTAAGGTCTTTTTCTTTTTTAACCAGCACACAAGGAATTAGACTACGTTATAGAATTTTCTTTATTTTCTTTTGCTTTTTTTCAAGACAGGGTCTTACTATATAGCTTTGGCTGTCCTAGAACTCACTACATACTCCAGACTGGTCTTGACCTCACAGAGATCTGCCTGCCTTCTTCCTTGGTGCTAAGATTAAAGGTGTGTGCCACTAGTCCAGCTCCACTGTAGTGTTTTCAAGGAAAGTATGCTTTTACTTAATTCTCCTTTCAGCCATTTCTCCTACCCTCCTGCTACCCCTAATTACTCTGTAACCTCCCCCTACCCCATCTCTTTTCCTTTTTCCTGTCTCTTGGCCTTTTGACCACTCTCATTCTTCCCAGTCACCTATTTTTATCTTATCTTTGTGGCAGGAAAATACACCTAGCCTGCCTCCAGAGAGCAGCTCCTAGCCCTAATCCATCTTTTGTTTTGCAGATACCCTTTGTTTCTCTTGTTGCTCTTACGCGAATCTTGTCTAAGAGTCTCCCAAGGATACAAAGGCCTATGCAAAACTTGGTTCAGGAAACCCAGAAAACCGAAAACCATAGTACCTGATGAATTGAGGGATTTGCACTTGGTATTGTATTTTTGGGAGCTTTTTTCAGGTTGTTTTGCACATATGGAAATCAACTGGCTAAACTGCAAATATAGAGAAAAATAAAAATGCCCTGGGTGAAGGGAAAGTGTTTCACTCCTTAGAGATTGGACCCCCCTGCAGCTGGAAAGACTAGATTCATTCTTAAGTTGCCTCTGAGTCTTTTTTCCACGGATTTGTGTGAACCCACACACCCATGCTGATACACTTTGTGACATCTCTTGGTCTTCTTTCTAGGTTTTTTAAGTTTTACCCATAATTGCACCCATTTATACATATACATGTATATTTTACAGGCTAAGAGCCACATATACGAGAGAACATTCAGGTTTTTCTTTCTGAGTTTGAGTTATCTCACTTAATATCATACTTTCCAAATCTACCCAATTTCCTGAAAATTTCATAATTATATTTTCACAAAAGAGATCTGGTTATTATTATATACAAAGTGGGCTGTAGGAAGGCAGAATAGAGGAGAGTTCAGACACAGTCTGATGGGATTATCCAGCAAGTAGCATGGACTAGGGGATAGTAAGAGAGAATGAAAAAAGTGAGTTGAGATGAGTATCAGCATCAAAACTGGAGTGACATAATGATCATGGGATGTGAAGGTGCCATGGATGGATAGTAAGATGGCAAATGTGAAGAATTTTCAGTGGGGTAAGAATATGTTGAGTTCAGTTTGAGACACTGAACTAAATGAATTTGAGACATGCATGTAGGCAGTTTGATAACTAGATCTGGAACTCAAGGAAAGAAAGGGACCACCTAGAAATAGAAATCTGCCTGCTGTCAGGTCAGCACACTGTGGGAACCTGAAGCCAAAGAGTTAAAGAATTCATCAAGGCTGAATGTAGAGTGAGCACAAAAGAACAAAGATAGATCTCTGATCAATTCCAATAGTGAAATGTCAGGGAGAAGAGAGTAAACTCAGGAGACTGAGAAAAATCATTCAGAAATGGACATTCTGGCACAAAGAGAGCTTCAGGGAGAATGTGGCTTCTGGCATAGATGGCACATAAGAGATGAAGACTGACAAATGTCCATCAAAGTTAGTAACACAGAGGTAATCAATCAGGAGGGTGGAGAACCCACCTAGCTCTTCCTGTGCTCTCCTTTGTCTGAGAGGCATTATTCGGGTTACTGGCATTAACTCTGGGGGGTGGTCCCACTTCTCGCTCTTCATGGGGCCTTTTGACCTTTTCCCAAGCCCATATGTGTATTAAGAAAGATGCCAGTGTGCTGGACCACCTCCAGTACAGTTTATCTGGTCCTCCAGGTCTCTGGGTTATTCCCAACTGATTGGTGTTCTAGGCATCATTTTTATAACTACCACTTATCACTAATTTGGTCGTAATTCTGGCTTCATGTCGTTTTTTCCTTTTAAGGGCTAATAGTTATGTATTAGCTACAATTTATGCCTACAATTACTTTTCAAGGGCTCAGCAATGATAGTAGTTTCCAATCCCATAGTATAAAATGTGTTTTCAAGGCTATTATCATCACATAATTATATAAATAAGTGAGTGAACAAATTAGGCAATGCAAAAAGCTGTCAGACTCCAGGCATGCCATCTTATTGCTTAGTATTCCAGGTACCTCCCAGTAACCTTCCTCAGCTCTGGGTGGGCATGCAGAAATTAAAGCACAAGAATAGATTACTAAAGTATCAGATTTAAAAAAAAAAGTTCATCTTAGAAAATTTGATTATGTGGATATTACTGAGAAGTAGACAGCTATTTAAAACTACAAAAAACAAATCAAATGCAGAACCATAATTCAATTTCTGTTTCAAAATCAATTGTTACTTTCTCATACAAGAAGGCACTGCATACTGACAGCTAGATTTCCTTCTCTCTGGAAGTCCACTCATCAGCATCTCTTTTCAGGTTACTTATTAAGGTTGGTTTCAAAGACATTACTGACCACTTAACACTTGGATAAAATGATTCCTTCTTACTCTCTAGCTGTGTTTGAATCTACTAGGAATAAATAACTGGTATCTATCCAGGTTAACAAAACCAATGCACAATTGTGAATATAGGAAACCAAATGTGATATGTGCTAATTGTAGCATGAATCTTAAAAGTTCTTATTAATAAAATCAAACCCGAGG
>CABHPQ010075134.1:0-14821 GCA_902168405.1 Peromyscus aztecus | reverse complement strand
AAAAAAAATTCCCTAAAAGCATGCATGAGTTCTGCAAAGGTCATCATAAATTCTATCTTCAAATTTCATTTCAATTCATCTTTCTAAATTTATGCACACTGGGCAAACATTTTTGTCTAATGGCATCTAAGAATACTTCAAAAAATGTGACTGCTGATATATATAATATTCTTAATTTCCAAAATTTTTATTAAGAATGCTTACAAACCTATGTTACATTAATAGAATTATAATCATTTAGACTAAAGATGTAATGAAATTCCACATTCTGAAACAGAAACAGTTCTTTACAAATAATAACTCATATATTACAAAACTAACAGGAAATGTTAATGAGCACTTGTAATGTAAAAAATAATGCTGCAATGTTGAATTCATTTAACACATATCAGAAAGAATTTATTTCATGAAACCTTTGGAACAAGACAGTGCTAACAGGGAAGCACATGATTTTCAGACTTTATTTGCAATATATTGACATGTATCTCAGTCTTGATGCAATCAAAAAGTGTGTGATTGTCCAGGATAGAATGTGCTTGCAAGGATTGATGTGCTCACACACATATTTAAATTTAGTGATTCATTGTATTAACTATATCATGAAATGAATATATTTTAAACATACCATGGTAAAAAAATGTTAAAAGTATAGCATTCAGTTTTATGACAAGATAATCATTAGTGAGATCATAAAACTATTTCAGAATGGCCTTTTATAAATCTCTTTGTAGTTGATCTTCACTCAAATTATTATTCTTTTTCTTTATTGACTTAGGCACTTTCTATGAATTTGAAAGGGTTTCACTGGCAAGGCTTCTCCTTGAATAAGTCAATGCAAAAAATGACTAATTCCTTTAAACCTTTATTGTGCTAATAAATTGTAGTCTTTCTGTACCCATCACTCTTTTTCTCACTCTTTTATTTGGCTTAGATGATTCCATTTGTGTTACAAATGTCTCTTTTTTTCTGCTTTTACCTCAGTTCTGGTAGCACTAACACCAATGTAATGTAGAGATTCTATTGTCTGATGTTATGGCATGCAAAACTTTATTAGAAGCACGGTTATTTTACATAGTATGAACTATATTATAAGTCCTTTTTTACACGGTATAAACATTAGATATTTTTGTAGGAACCAATATCCAAGATTGAAAGATAATATTTAAAAAACAAAGAACTACCACACATTTGATAACTATTCCTTATTCATCAAAACACTGCTCACCGGGCAGTGGTGGCGCATGCCTTTAATCCCAGCACTCGGGAGGCAGAGGCAGGCGGATCTCTGTGAGTTTCAGGCCAGCCTGGCCTACAAAGCAAGTTCCAGGAAAGGCGCAAAGCTACACAGAGAAACTCTCGAAAAACCAAAAAACCAAAAACCAAAAAAAAAAAAAAAAAAACACTGCACATCTAACTGCAAAGCCTCAGTCAGAATTAACAGTGAGGATTGTTGTCCTGTTCAGAAAGGAATTTCTGTTCTTACGAGCTCAAGCTTGTTTCCAAGCATTCACTGTGCTGAAAGATACATTGCAGATTACTAGAGGAGAAAAGGAATCAGCAATATCACCCAGCTATAAATTCTCTTTCTACATCAGCAATCTGCCTACAAGATATACTGTTGTAATAGTGGCAGAAATGTTATAGGACTAACTAACAATTTTTGGCTGCATTTAAGGCCCGTTTCATGAGAAGGAGCCCATAACTGACACAGTTAAAGTGCTGAAGAACTTGAGACTAGATAGGTCATGTTTCCCAGAGGGAATTTACTATTATTATTATACTATAGGATTATAGCAATAAAATGACTCCTAATAATATAATAAAATAGCCATAGATTAATGTATTACTTGACCCTCATAAGAAGAGCTTCTTCCTGTAGTAGATGATGATTAGCATAGACAACCACAACTGGACAATGAATAAAGAGTAAGAGATTGGGATCACTCACACATGAATGAGATGTCATTATCAAATCCCTTCTTTGAGCATCAGTGTGGAAAAAGGTGGCAGAAATATTATAAGAGCCAGAGGAGTGGATAACTCATAACTGTCTTCAAAATACAACAATGATGATTTACATATGAAATACAGAAGCTGTGACTCCATGCAAAAGAGATGCATAAGTTAAACTCCAATGAAACACCAGCATTGAGGCTGGGGAGTATGAACAAACTGCAACAAATAGCCAGTAATTTATGTAATTGATACCTGTGGGGAAAGGGAAAATCAGGATCTCCCCCACCACCGATGGATTGACAGCAGTTGTGTCAAACAAACTCCAAAGCAGGTCCTATACAAAAGAGACTTACCAATAAAAAATGGACTTCATGTTTCCTTGTATACATATTGTGTTCGTATCTTTTGGGGTTTGTTTTGATGTTCATTTTTGGATTTTTGGTTTCTTTGAGAGAGTGAGAAAGAACATGAGGTGGGAGGGCCTGGGAGGAATTTGGTGAGGAAAAAATTGATCAAAATATAGTACATGAAAAGATTAATAAACTTCTCCCTAAAATAGAAAGAAATGGATCCTGTGTTTATAACTCCAATCAGAGTTGTGCATGTTGATAAAAACAATTCTGTAAAGGAGAAATATCAGAGAAAAGGCAGACTATGCAATACAGTGCCGTTTATGCACAGTGATGGTTATGGAAAGAACAGAGCACAGATTCATTTTTGCCTTAGATGAGAAATAAAGTTACACAGACAGTGAAAGGTAGCAAAACGAGTAACAGACGTTCAAGTGGACATGATGGATTCCTGGACAAAACTATGTATCCCTTTATTTTCTTCTGGTTAGTAAATGCCATGGGCAGCCCTACATCATCTGCTTTTAGTAAATGTGTACTTCTATAGCCCACCCCTTTTGAAACAGACTGAGCCAAAGGAAGATTAGATTCAAGAGAACCAAAGTGAAGTCATTATCATTCATTTACTGAGATCTTCTTTGTGCCGACCCTCTCTTAATAAGTAAAACAAATATTACTAAGTAATAAAAGCCAGAAGTAACATTGTCAACACTTCCTGGAGTCTTGATTCTCCAGTCCATCAATAAAATGATACAATGTGTTGATGATTCTCTTCTAAATGATCTGATCTGTTACTTTCTATAGACCAATTATTTGTGTGCTGGACTCTTTTAATTAGCTACCCAAAGGTTTGATTTTCTTCAAAACCTTTTATTTATACCATGTTCAGGAATGTTTAAAATACAAAATCACATTTCATGTTGCTCCTCATACTTAAACTACTTAGGCAAATAAGCCAATGGATTCCTATTGCTCAGAAATGTATTACTAGATCATAAAAGATGTGGTATTGGTCCCAAATAACAGCTGTTGCCTTCAATTTGTGGAACACAACTTGCTTTGCTTCCTCAAAGCCTTCCATTTTCTTTCTTTCACTTTCTTTTAAATCTCATTTAAAAATAGATATTTATATCCCAGATTTAAATCAAAGGGTCAATGTGGTTTGCATATTTCAGAGTTTCAGTATATACTGTTTCATAATAGCTTTGATAATGCACATGAGCTCATATATTTCCATGCGTATTTTTTAACTGTTCTTTATCTCCACTGATTAAAACAGCAAGTAGCTGGGATTAGAACCTTTCAAGATTTTCTCACCAAATCTCATATTGTCCAAGAAAACCTTAGTATTTACTGTTTCTCCATTAAATACTTAATATAAAAGATTTCTAAGTAGATATATTCTGAGCTACAGATCTGACTGCATTATAATGTCACTAAAACAAGGTAATTTAACTTATGAAATAATTTTGATTCTGACTTCCTATAGTATCTTCTTTTTTTTTCTTTTTTGTTTCAGTGTTAATGTGCCAGAGGCAATTCTGGAACCACTTGTTCAGAATTACACAAGCTAAAAGAGCATTCCAGAATTCTTTCCTTTGAACAGATGGCCGTTGCTCATATGAAAAATACATGTTATGTAAAAAATCAATTAAAGTCAATAAAATACATTTAGTTGGATGATAGAAACTTGGAGGAAACATTTTTCATCTAGTGATTATTCAAAAATTGCAATTTAGATTTCTGGTTTTTGTGATATAGTTTTCAGTAATACATTTTACAATTGATTAGAATTATTTATTTTTCTTTCTTGAAAAATTAGTACAATATTGTAATTATTGACACCCATTTAGTAAGTATCAAATATCTTTCATTAGAATTTCTATAGTATAGTTACTTCTAATCAGTATTCATTTTAAAATTTATATTAAATTCATAATTGTTTTGCAAAATTAATTCTCAACATAACAGTTTAATAACTGTATATACTTCATTATGTAATTCCTTCAATTTGTACTTGTTTATTATATCCAAAATAATTTAGCCTCTGGTAAAGAGTATGGGTATTTTATATCTCTGAAGGCTCTACTAATAACTGGCTCTCTGCTCTGGCCATTACACATAGGTCTTAGGGTCTAGTTTTCTGCCTACATAAAATGAATGTGTTTTAATTAATTACTTAATCAACCAAAATCAAGGATTCCATGGCCTGGCTTCCTAGTTCAAATAAATTAGAGTATATATATATTTACCTCTGTGGTGTTTTCAAAGGAAAAATTAAAACATCTTAAAACACAAATGTCTTAGTAAAAAAGGTAAGTAGACATGACGGTTATTTCCCAATTTGCACAATTTTGTTGCTGAGAGATTGTTTCCATGGTACCTATTCTGACAATGTCTCCCAGAAAAGATGAGGTCTATGTTACTTTTATTTGCTCTGACGATATCAGCTGTTAACGGTTTCGTACTTCTTTTCAAAACAAACATTGAAACAAGGACTGTGCATGAACTAGAGTAAACTCATTAGTGTGCCTGCATTTAATTCTTGCTCATTATCACCTAAAAAAGAATAATGTTCTTCTCTCTTAAGATGCAAGAGTCACTGAGAGATACCGCACCACTATTGTTCCCTAGAGACCATTAAAAATATTCTTTGCAAGGAAGTAAAAGCCAACAAAAATCAACACCTTGTCTACTTGAAAAGACTATATTTAATCTCTTTGTATAGCATCACTTTAAAAATTAACATCTATGTCACAAATCATATAAATTATATTACAATGGTGTGTATATTCTATATTTAAAATATATACCACTGTATAAATTTTTTGTAGACATACCAATGCTTTTGTGATGTGGATGGTAGATACATATTCAATTAATTCAATCAAAATCGTACTTCTTAAACTGGCAATAATTTTTATAGAAATATGTTCTTTACTTATTTCTAAATTCTTTTCCTGGACTTTTTGTTATGTCTGATAGTATTCAATATATTTCTATATGCCTCCTTAAAACACGCAATTGAGCAGCTAGAGGTGATGGCTCAACAATTAAGAGCACCTGTTGTTCTTGCATGGGACTTGGGTTTGATTCTCAGCATCCATAAGATAGCTCAAAACCACCTGTAATCCAGGGGATTGGATGCCTACTTCTGGATTCCATGGGCACCTAGTATGCATGTGGTACATAAACAATTAACACATGAGCAAAATATCCAAAAATGAGAAATAAAATTTTAAAAAAACTGACATTTTCTTATCTGCTATTATGATGTAATTTAGAAAGAATAGTGAATGTTGTGATCCTTTGATGACTGAGTATATATTTTTTCTGGGTTTATGCTTTTCACAAATATTTGATGATTTTATAATTTTGGTACATCAGGGTAAACAGAATTTGGAGTCAAGAAAGTAATTTGTTTTAATATAATATTCAGCCATTAAACAATATTTAAAACTGTGTTTTGTTTTATATTAGTATTGTAAATTATGTTTGGAAAACTGAGATGTCATAGTTTGTTATTGGTTGTTTTATTACTCTTTATTCTATTGGCTCTTTCTCTTTGGGGGGCCCACCAACCAGCTCACAAAAGATCAATGGAATATTATTGTTATTATTTATAAATCCTTGGCCTTAGTTTGGCTTATTTCTAGCCAGCTTTTCTTAACTTAAATATCCTCTCTATCTTTTGCATCTGGGCTTTTACCTTTCTTTATTTCTGTATTATTTTCTTTCCATCTTACTCTGTGGCTGGCTGTGTGTCTGGTTGACTGGCCCTTGAGTCCTCTTTTCCTTGTTCTCTTATTCCTTCCATTTATATGCCCTGAATGCCAGCCCTGCCTACCTTTTCCTCCGCATTGCTATTGGCTGTTCATTTCTTTATTGGACCAATTAGGTGTTTCAAACAGGCACAGTAACACAGCTTCACAGAGTTAAACAAATGCAACATTAAAAAAATATTGCAGTGTAGCATGAATCTTAAAAGGTCTTATTAATTAAATCAAACCTGAGGCAGGTATTGGGGTGAACTGGAAGATCAGAGAACCAGAACAAGTCACAGCTAACCTCACCTGGCCAGATTCTCAGCTGATCTTGTTTCCTCAGACTGGAAGCCTCTGTGTTCTCATATCCGAATGGCTCTCAGCTGAACTGTGCTGCTAGAAGCCTGAAAGCTTAACCAGCCAAATGCTTAACCAAGCCAAATGCTTCTAGTTTCTGGTCCTCATGCCTTATATACCTTTCTGCTTTCTACCACCACTCCCTGGGATTGAAGGCTTGCTTTCTGGGATTAAAGGCATAAGTCACCATACTTGGCTGTATCCTTGAACACATGGATTTCTGCCTCTGGAATGCTAGGATTAAAGGCATGTGCTACCACTGCCTAATCTCTGTTTAATATTGTGGCTGTTCCGTCTCTGACCCCAGATAAGTTTATTAAGGTACACAATATTTTGGGGAACACAATACCACCACAATGCAGCACATCTTTGCACCATAAAGCAAATGTTCTGCAGCAAAACAAATGTAACACATGTTAAAATAATATTCTACAACAATAGCTACCTTGGGAATTTGAACTTTCATTTCCTTCCTCCACTGACTTTGTGGTGCTGCAGAATGAGCCCCAGGTGTCATAAACACTAGGAAGCACCACAGCAATGAGTGACCCCAGTGTACAATTGTAAAGCATTTAACGTTAATTAGATGAAAGTATTTTATTTTATTATTAGACTTCCTTAAAGCTAGTAGATCACCCATGGACAACATAATGGCTTTGTTTTCATTTCCTTAGTTTCTTCAGACACTGAGACACATTTCCATTCCTTACCTTTGTGTTTGCCTTATTGTTTAATCTATTAACCTTTTCCCACATTTTCTTGTGTTTTACATTGCAGTACCTGCATTTAGTGTTGGTGTCTGTTTCTTATACCATTCATATCACAAAGTATTAGTCTGTCTAGATTGTTCCAGAATGCTCACTTTGGCTTCATGGTTTAATTTGATCTCTGACTGTAACATACCCTAAGGTCTTAGAAGTGAATGTTCATGCTTAATCTGGAAGACTCTGAAAGCACTGGCAAGTCAAACCCCCAGATTCCTTATACAGGAAAGCAATGTGAAAATTTGCATCAAGTACATGTTTCCTGTTGATGTAAGCACCTACTTGGCTGCAAGAAATGACTTGACTCTTCACTGTCATTCCCTTGAAATTTGTAATGAATTCTATATTCAAATGCTTCTCCAATGAAGATTTGTCACAAAATTTAGTTTAAAAAAATACACTCACTGAACTTTAGACTATTTTACTCTGGTACTTTTTCTGTCTCCAGAGAGTGGGCTCGAGAGTAGCAAATTTCAGTGAAGGTTCAGTACAAAATAGCTTTAGGCTTTACAAATATCCATGGTTCCTGGATTGTGTTCAATAGAGTAAATGGATTTTCTTTGATCTGTTTTGTGAAACTGTGAGGAAATTTCTATTCCAATAATGAATAAAACGCGTTTTCTCACAGCTTTACAAGTCTGCCAGCTCCAAACCACTGCTTCCTTGCTCTGGCACAGAGTATCTCCCATATGTCCTGAGAATACGCGTTTGGCCTTACGGTTTAATTTACATTTCAACATTGAAGACTACACCTGTCATAGTAGGGCCACCCACAGAGGGAACAGCAACGCTTCCACACCTATAGACTACAAGATATAAATCTCTATCTGCAATCTAATCATTGTTATTACTTGACCAAATCATAATGCGAGAAACTGGAGATCACAGTTGTAATCCCACCATGAATAAGACTGAGGCAAAAAAAAATTACCTATGAATTGGAGAGTAGCTTGGGTTTCATTCTGAGTACCGTGCCAGTTAATACTGAATGGCCAAACTTGGTTACAAAAAGAACAAAACAATCTACACTGAATTACACGTTGAGGAACTTCCTTTTCTGTACTCTTTCTGTAATATCAGTGTAAACATTGTGAATTTCTCTGTAGAGAAACTGTGTCATTCTTTCTTCACTTTACATCCTCTGGCACTTCCTATTGGAGAAGAAGACAGTCATGCCCTCTTGCTTGTTACCTCTAAGTCAATATGGAAGAATTCAACATGAATGGATTTAATATAGATAATCAGGGAATTTGGTGGCAGCATAATATAGGAACTTTTAAAGGCAATTAGTCCCAAGCTACAAATCTGCCTGCCTTCTATTACAGGCTATGAAGAGGTTATTTTGTTTTGAGATAAAAACCAATTAGCTAACAGAAGCATGTATCTCAATGAGCAGGTACATCTCCAGAGAGCTGTGATCGCTGGAACTGTTCAGTCTGTTTACATAGAGACTAGTTTGTGTCTATCTTTAGAGCTGGTCTGTAATTTGTTGTATCTGTTTGGCTAGATGAAAAGGTAAGCTTTCTTCCTTGCTTTTCCATCTCTCCAGAGTGTTTGCAAGAGCAACGTGTCCTGGTTTAAGGCTCACTCAATGACCATTTTTTTTTCTACTATTTTTTAGAATAGTTGTTTGGACTTGGAGAACTTACATATATCCCTTAAAAAATAACCCTGACATTTCGATTTTGGAATTTGAGACTGCAGAAGGTTTAAAAAATGCATTTCTATTGTTTAAAATATCCATTATGTTGTACCTTGTTATAGAATCCTGGTAAAAGTTTATACATGCTAAGATGAACAATTTTGCTTAAAGGAGTAGAGAAAAGGTTTTTAAAAACATGATCCATTCACTTAGATTTTGCTTAGGCCTATTTTGTACATAAAACATACTTCCTTGGACAGGTGGTGGGAGCACACGCCTATAATCCCAGCATTCAAGAGGCAGAGCCAGGCTGATCTCTGTGAGTTTGAGGCCAGCTTGGTCTGCAGAGTGAGATCCAGGACAGGCACCAAAACTACACAGAGAAACCCTGTCTCAAAAAACAAAACAAAACAAAACAAAAACAAACAAACAATCAAAAACAAAAACTTCCTTATATTGCAGGGCAGAAGTTAAAGTAAATAATATATAATTCTAAAATTCTGGGAGTTGAGAAATATAATAGCTTTATAATATGCATTTACTTAGAGTCAACACTAATACCTTAAAAACATACCATTGATATATGTTTTCAGGTTTCCTTAAGTTTTTATCCATTCCCAACCTTGTGAATTTAACTCCAAATTAATGCTCATGTAAGTAAGTGATAACATGACTTAAATCAATAAATTATAATAATATGTAACATGGATTGCTAAATGGTCTTATTAATAGAAAACCCAGAGCTAGATGTTGGGGTGAAAGTTGAAAGATCAGAGAAACAGAACGAGCCACAGCCAACCTCACTTCGCCAACTCCTCAGACTCCAGAGTGAAACTTGCTGTTTACTCACGCCTTATATATCTTTCTGTGCCCTACCATCTTACTTCCTTCCAAGTGCTGGGATTAAAGGTGTGTGCCTCCATGCCTGGCTCTGTTTCCAGTGCGGCCTTGAACTCACAGAGATCCAGACAAATCTCTGCCTCTCAAGTGATAGGATTAAGGGTGTGTACCACCACTGTCTGACCTCAATTTCTAAACTAGTGATATTAAGGGTGTGTGCCACCACTGTCTTGCCTCTGTATCTAATCTAGTGACTGGCTCTGTCCTCTGATCCCCAGAACAGTTTATTAGGGTATATATATATATAATATATATGGGGTGCACAATATATATACTATATTATATTATTATAATATATATTATATATTATATATATATGGGGTGCACAATACATCACCACAATAATATTTTTTTTTTCATCAATCAATTTGAAATGCCTTTCGGGGGCCTGTAAGATATTAAATAAGCTATGTTTGGGCTCTTATTTTAAGCCAGCACTATAAGGTCAGTTGTTGTCAGAAATACATGTTGTGGAATGAATTTCTCTTGCCTATTACATGAATAATTTTAGGCTTAATATGACCCAATTTATGTGGTAGTTGTTTTGTTACCTTTCACCACTTCTTACGGTGCTCTGCGGGTAATACAGTTGGTGTTTACATTTCTAATCATTGTGCAAAAGACCACAAGAGAAAAATAGCAGAGTTTTGGCTTAGATTTGTTCAGGCATCTTACTGTGACGTGGATTTTTATTATGGTGACACAGGAGAAGGGACCCATCAATTACCAGTGGTCTGGAGCTCTCTATGTCTGCTGCAAAGGTGCAGCATGGGGAACTGGCTTGGATTTCTTCTCAAAATAATCCCAGGAGCTCTAGTTTGCCACTTTCTTTACATCTTAACTGGAGACACTTGCCCATGAGAGGAAAAACAAAACTTGGCCCAGAAAGAGAGGTACTCTACATAGAGGGAGGCTATTCAGTTAGGAAAGACGTTCTGTTCCAACATCTAAAACGTACAACTATCTGAAAATCAATTTCATAACTTAACAGCTTTTTTTTGTGTATCAAGTCTAGTAAATATTAGCATAAACATTTCAGAAAATTGTGCAAGGCCAGGAAAAGCAATGTTGTCTTCCAGGGAAGGCACTTTGTTCTGGCCAGCCAGGTATCTGGAGAAACAATAAAAGGAACACCCTTCACTCTCAGGATCAGCTGATAGAGGCATCATGTTCCCTTACATTTTATTTGTTTATTTATTTTTGATTTCTTATGATAAATGGCAAGCAAGCTTTAGAGACTGATTGAGAGTACCAGTGCTGTGAAACTCTTGGTGGGAAAGGGAATCAGATAATAGGAGATAGACAATTGTAGAGGTTCGATTAGTGTTACAAAAGCATTCTCTAAGTACAGGCAGTTTCTGTATTCAGAGCAAGTCCTGAATGCATAGATGTCACATGGCAACCCAGTTCTGTTTTATTAACACCATTTCCTCCAGAATACAACACTTTTACCACAGTGAAATGTATACTTTATGTGAGTCCTAAACTCTGTCTTCCAGATGTCACCTGAATGGTCTTCAACACTTAACAAAACAGCAGAACTGTGAAGTGCCAAAACAAGATTTCTGAGAAAAACTCTACTTTGGTAAAAATGTACCATATGACAAGTTTAAACTTATGGGCTTTATACACAGAACAACAAAATAAAAAGCAACATCTTGAATGATGATCGTTATTAATGGCTCCCA
This sequence comes from Peromyscus aztecus, assembly GCA_902168405.1. NCBI lineage: Eukaryota > Metazoa > Chordata > Mammalia > Rodentia > Cricetidae > Peromyscus > Peromyscus aztecus. The sequence goes on along the minus strand of CABHPQ010075134.1, from coordinate 3,400 downwards.
TTTATAGTGGTATTTCATTTCCATGAATACAGAAATTATTTTAAAACACCATTTTGATGAAAGGATGCACTGTAAGAAAACAACTACAAAATGATTTAAGTAAATGATGTGTCTCCTAAAAGATGAATTTCTAGCATAATTAAAAATAAAAAGGAATAATTGCATATGTTTGTGTGGCACAATGATATTTTCATAGAAGAACAAGATGTAACCTTATCCAATGTGGTATTTTAATGAGGAAGCAAAACATGCAATTATCTAATCATGGTAAATAGTATATCATCTTATATATGTTGTAAACATTCAAAACCCTGTCTTCTAGATATTTTAAAGGTAAATATAAAATTTTAAATTACATATTGTTACTTTGGCTTTATTTTAATTTTTGTTTTTTCATATATATGTTTATGTGTCTCTGTATACCTGCAAATTGAATCAGGTACCTGGAGATGCCCAAAGAGGGTGTTGGGTACCCTGAATCTGTAGTTGTAGGCACTTGTGAACTAATTAATGAAGTTCTGCGAGGCACTTTTTAGATGAAGTTCACTGGATATGATCAAATCCTGAATTGAATTTAAAAAGAATGAGAGAACTGACTATCCTCATTCATCACTCTGTCTGCTTACACAGTATAGAAAGGGAGGAGCTGTGCTGAGCCCTACACATGACTGCCAGGCTGTGACAAACAATACCTCCAAACTGTGAGCCAAAACAAACCTTTCTTTCTTGAAGTTGTTTATATTGTGTATTTAGTTCTAGGCAAGTTTTAAGTAACTAATGAAAGTTATAACACTCTAATCCAGAAAAATCCCTTTTTTATCTTAATTTTTTATCTTAATTAATTTTTTTATCTCAATTGATATCTTAATTAAATTTTTATCTTAATTAATAAGATAGAGCGAGTTTATGTTGTCTTTAACATCATGTAAATTTTTAAATCTATTTGTTTGGTTATATTGCTGTCCAAGCTATAAAAAAAAAAAAAGCCAAGAAAATCAGTGAACTAATCATGATATTTTCCCACTAAAAATAGTTGGAGCATAATTGTAATTACCTTTGCTTTTCACAACAGGAATTAGAGTGTGTTTCTATGATGGCTTCTGAAAGTATCAACCATAGAGTCACTTTTTTTTTTCCCAAAAGGTGTCTTTGCTGATAGCTGGCATGTTGCCATATTATAAACAATTAAAGTTATTGATATTAAAATGTTGTTTCTAAAATCCCTCATCACCGCTGCCAGAACTCCAAGGTGGGGTCATCCTTGTGGATTCCTGAGAGCCTCCCCAGCACCCTGCCTCTTCCTATTCCCGTGATGTCCTCATCTATCATGGTATCATCTGTGGGTGGTATGTAGAGTAAGTAAAAAATTACTTAATGAAGAAAAAAATTTTTTTTAAAAAATTAAAAAAAAAAACTGAAGGAGTTTAATCAGCTGTAGGAGTTCCCTGGTAGAATTTTGGGGATCACTTATGTATACTATCATATTGTCTGCTAAATGTGAAGGAAGGGATGGCCAGACTGCAACCCACAACTCCAAAGAGATTAGCTAACAAGGAAAGACCCTAGGAGGGACACATGAATGGTCCTGTGAAAGAGAAGTGGATGAGATCTAGTGAGTGGACTGGGTGTGGGAGTGTGGGGGTGTGGCAGAGGGCAAGGAGTGGGGGATAAGAACATAGGGAAATGGGAGGGTCAAGTTGGAACAGGGACAGAGTGAGAGGGCAGGGAGAAAGATACCATGATAGATGAGGACATCATGTGAATAGGAAGAGGCAGGGTGCTGGGGAGGCTCTCAGGAATCCACAAGGTTGACCCCACCTTGGTCTGCTGGCAGTGGTCCAGAGGGTGCCTAGACTGGTCTACTCTGGTGACCGACCAGTCTAGCAAATAACCTAGCTGTCATCATAGAGCCTTTGTCTAGTGACTGATGGAGGCAGATACAGAGATCTATGGCCAGGCACCAGGCTGAGCTCCGGGAATCCAATTGATGAGAGAGAGGAGAGATACTGAAGGCGGGGGACGTCGAGATCATGATGGGAGGATGTACAGAGATGACCGGCCACACTAGTGGAAGCCCATGAACTGTGGACTGGTGGCGGTGGAGCCCCCATGGGACTGGACTTGTCCCTCTGGATACAGAAGATGGTTGTTTGGCTCGAATTGTTTGGGGGGCACCCAGGCAGGGGGATCGGGATCTGTCCCTGGTGCATGGGCAGGATTTTGAGAATCCAGTTCCTGTGATGTGACACCTTGCACAGCCTTGGTGCAGTGGGAAGGGGCTTGGACCTGCCTAGGCTCAGTGTGCTGGGCTCTGCTGACTCCCCTTGGGAGACCTCGATTTGGGGGATGTGGTTTGGGAAAGAGGGCGTGGGTGGAGTGAGTAGAAAATTTCTTAATAAAGAAAAATAAAAGAAAAAAATCCAAACAACAACAACAACATAAAATAAAAAAATCCTTCATCACCTGCCAATGCCTGCTTGGCTTCCTTTCACTTCATTTCTGAGAATAAGACCCTTCCTCAGAACAGCGTCTGTGGAGAGTCAGTAAATGAGAGATAAGTGAAGCGACGACTGTTGAACGGGCAGGGCCGAGATGCATTGGTGACCCAGGGAAATTCTGCTGACCAAGATAGTCTATCTTTTTCTTCCTAGTACCTGCAATTGCAAAGAACACTTAATACCTTCGCTCATCACGCTTGTAAATATAGATAATTTCTGCACAGAATGGGGTGTTATTAACCTAGCCCTCACTTTGACCTCTGCATTTGAGATAATTAGCCAGGAGGAACTCAAAAGACATAACTGTATGTGCAAGTAAAGATAATGAATAGTATGCATTTTAACTAGTTCTTGTCCACACTGGGCGTTAAGCAATTAAAGTAGCCAAAGGTCTTTTAAATTACCTTTTAACTCTGCTAATTTAATGCATATTGTATATATTTATTATACTTGCTATAATATTATATATAAATATATACATATTATATTCCATGAATATTCTAATGGAGAAATAAACAGAAAAAAATACCACTATACACAATTTTCGTGAAAATGTTTTAGGATAAAAATAATCTGATTTCATGAATCAATCATGCCCTTTTTTGTTTTTGTTTTCCTTTCTTCCTCCTTTCTTTCCTCTCTCCCTCTATAATTCCCTTCCTTCCTCATCCCCATTCTTAACTTATCTCTCTTAACTATCTCCCAATATCCCTCTCTTTCTGTCTCAAGCTAGCCTATAATTCACAGTCTTCTTCCTGAAGCATTCATACAGGTATGTGCTACATTTTATATTTGAAAATAATGGGTTGGAAATGCATTTATGTATCACAAACATACAGCATATTGAAATGTTAACATTATAAACATTGTCTTTTTTGTTTGTTTGTTTTTCTCTAGACAGG
>CABHPQ010075133.1:0-40289 GCA_902168405.1 Peromyscus aztecus | reverse complement strand
ACACACCTTTAATCCAAGATCTGTCTGGATCTCTATGAGTTCAAAGCCACCCCGGACTACCTACATAAGATTGACTCAGTCTAGGAGGAAAACAGATCCAGGCAGTGGTGGGACACACCTTTAATCCCAACACTTGAGATCTCATACCTTTGCTTGGGAAGCACACACGCCTTTAATCCCAGTGTGGCTGGGCGGAGAAAGGTATCTAAGGTGTGAGGAGACAGGAACTGAAGGCTTTTCAGCAGAAGCGTCCCTTTCAGCTAGAGGCTTTTCAGGCTAAGGAGTCCTAGAGGTAAGAGTGTAACATGAATCTTAAGTGGTCTTATTAATAAAAAATTCAGTGTCAGCTATTGGGGTAAATTCTGAAAGATCAGAAAGACAGAACAAGCCACAGCCAACCTCACCTTGCCAACTTCTCAGCCGATCCTATTTCCTCAAACTGGAAGCCTCTGAGTCCTCATCTGAATGGATCTCAGCTGAACTGCTGCTAAAAGCCTAAAAGCTTAAAAGCTTCTAGTTCCTGGTCCTCATGCCTTGTATACCTTTCTGCTTCCTGCCATCACTTCCTGGGATTAAACGTGTGTGTCACCATGCCTGGCTGTTTCCAGTGTGGCCTTGAACTCACAGAGATCCTAATGGATCTCTGCCTCCCAAGTGATAGGATTAAAGGTGTGTGTGCCATCATTTTCTAGCCTCTATGTCTATCTAGTGGCTGTTCTGTTCTCTGACCCCAGATAAGTTTATTGGGGTGCACAATATATTGGGGGACACAATATCACCACACAAGAGTTGGCTTGTTCCTTTGTCTCTCTCATCTTCAGGCAAATTTATTAGGGTACACAGTATATCACCACAGTCGATCTCAATACATAGGATGTTTTGGAGCCTCTCTAAGCAACTCTTGCTGCTAAGTCTCCATTTCTGGTTTACTTGCTAGAAAAGCCACTTTAGAGCAAGGATCAGTGTGGCCAGATTCATTTTGTTTGGATATTTTTAGTGTATTAAATTACCCAGCTACATTTATTAGAATATTTTAAATCATGGCTTCCTTCAGGTTGAAAGTGCTTATATAATTCATTTTATTAGACAAGATTCTTCAGAAAAACAGAGATGAGGGTGGAAGAGGGAGAGGCAGGAGCTGGTGCTGGAGTCTTCAGTCAGATGGTCATCCCAAAGTTCTTCACTTTTGTGGGGCATGCCATCTTTTCTCTCAAGGTTGTTTGCTGATTGGATGAGGCCCACTCACATAAAGGATAATCAGCTTTATCTATAGGCTTCTCATGAGAAGTAAAATCCTGTAAAACAAGACCTAAACTTCTGTTTGATTACGTATCTGGATGCTGATCCAGCCTAGTCAAGTGATGCCTTCAATTTCATGACCACCAGAACAAGATCATTACAGTCAAGGAGATGCTCTCAGCAATCAAAAGACACATGGAAAGAAAAAGAATCCATCCTTAAAAACATTTATTTATAAATAAGACACAGCCAGGACAACATTTAATCTGAGCAGCCAATGGCTCAGTCAAGTTAATGCATAAAGTCCACCATACACGTGGCAAAAGTGGTGTTCATGTGTGATCAAGTGAAGGAGCTTTTGACCACTGGAAGAATAGTGTGTCGATTTTAACCCAGGGAGATCTGTATTTGCACAAGCAATCTATTAACAATCTAAAAGTGAGAATACCTTATTAAATTTTATTAAAAATCTCTGCACCATTTTAATGGGATTTAAAAAAAAAATCTAGTCACGGTTTTCCATAAGCATTGTATGTCTGCAATTACAAGCTACTATCTTTGTAAGTTATTTCACCTATGGCAGCCCGCTCAACCACATACTGAAGAAAACCTTAGAATCATACCTTTGGAATATTTAGCTGCAAAAGGAAGAAGAGTCCATATTTCTAAAGTAACATCATATGTATCATATATCATATTCAGTTACAGAGAAAAGTTGAGATATCACAAAACAACTACTGACTACACTGGTTTTAGCCTACCACGTATCTCCTCTGGTTAGGGAAGCACTGGGAAAGGCAGGTCCCCAGAGATCCAACAGCCATGAAAATATGAAATGGGAATTGTTGTTTTCCCACGGGCACAGCAGCTGAACCTGAATCTACTGCTGTTTCAGCCAGTAACTGAGGCTCTGCAGCTCCTGGCCCAGTTCTCAGGCAGTGGCCCAGAGGGACTTCTACATCCTGCTGGATCCACCTCCTGCTGCTGTCACTGAATGTAGTTTTTAAACTAAATCTCTATTGTTTTATTTACCAATAAAGATTTGGGAGTCAGATGCTGGGGTGAAAACCTGCTAGCTCAGAGAGGTTGAGGAGCAACTAGCTGACCTTCCCTCCTTGCTGGCATCTCAGAAAGAGTGTCTTTTCTGTTGCTCTAGACAAAAAAGGACTACCACACTCAAAGTCCCTCCCTTCTACTTCCTAGGCATCTCTGTATCCATTTTTCAGATTCCCTCTGACTCTCTATGATTACTTTCTGTCAACTAGTTGCTGGCTCCACCTCCTGACCCAAGATGGCTTTTATTTAATTAACATAAATGCGAACTGGGGGTTCACAGTGTGACCATATATCCAGCAACAGGGAATAATGAGGAGTGAATGCCCAAAGCTAGCTGGTCCAGCTGCACATTATTTCTATTCACTCTCCAGATTATTGGTCCTAGGCAAAATGATCCAGCCTTAGATATAGATATGGATGGGGAACAGGTCAATTATGATTACACCAAGGCAATCTGAAAAGAAAACACAAGAAGCAAGTCAGTATCCCAGGTTCCCCTAAATATACACACATCTGTTAACTTCTCTGCTTGGGTTAAGGATTTCTTGAGCGTGTGGTGCAGCTCCATAGGTAAAATGCTTGCCTAGCACACCCAAGGTTCTGGGTTCCATCCTCAATACAAAAGAGAAATAGAAAGAAGTGAAGGGGAAGGGAAGGAAGATGAGCCTGTTGGGTATGGTGGTACATGCCTGAAATCCCAGCACTTGGAAGGCAGAGGCATGGGGATTGTGAATTTGAAATCAGCCTAGACCACCTAGAGACATCTTTTCAAAACAAAAATAGATTTCTTGGTGTAAGTTGGCATCCAAGACAGGATGTCTGTGTTCCCTCAAATAGCATATACTTAATTCCTACCCTGGACAAGGTGGAGTCTTTGGGAACAAGGTTAGGTTAGGAGAACTCCACCCTTACGGGTGGGATCCGAGCCCAAGAGAGCTGGTCTGCCCCTTTCCACTACCATGTGAAGACGCAGACAAGAAAATCTGCTGGCAGTTTGGTAAATTATAGTCTCCATTTTAATCTCAAAATTCTGATTCAGTAGGTAAGGATGGAGTCTGTGGTTTCCACAAGTCCTTTGCTGCCTTCAGAACTAGACTCCACTCAGGAAGAGATTCCATGGCTTGATCTGCGTTCCCACTCTTAGCTTCTTTTTAAGATGAAGACGTTGGTTTGCTTTATCTTACGTCTCCAAACCCAGATTTCCTCCCAACTGTTAACCTTCCATTTCCACTTTTAAATGTCATAAGCACATGGGTTCAGAAACTTCCTTCCAACTTTGTTTCTAGCCCAGTTTGTCTTAACTTGTTAACTCCTTTTTTGACAATTTATATAGGCTCAAAAACTTCAGAAAACATCTCACAGCCAAGTTTGTATTAACCAAGTGAATGTTCACAATTGTCTCTTCCTTGGCATTCACCGGGATGCTAGAAGTTAGCCTCCTCTTCACCTTGCCGGCATCCTAAGCCTTTATTGGCCTTTATTCTCCTCTCCCAACACAGTACTGTCCTGAGCTTTCCTTAGAAGAAACTCTGATTCTGGAAAACTTGGATGACTTTTTCATCAAAGTTAATTCAAACATGTTAATTCCTCTGAGACTCTAAAAGTCTTTCCTATTTTTCACAGATACACATCGTGCCAAATGTCCTAGAGGCAGGCCACCAAACTTCTGTCAAGCACACAAGTGGCAAATGTGTTTTCTGTTTTTGTGTGTTCACAAACTCCAAGCTTTTACCTTGCTCAATTTGTGATTGTTTATTTTGACTTAAGCTTTTTATTTGCTTGCTTGTGGTTTTTGTGGGTCACCTTGAGGTATACTTTCTTGTTTGGTATTATTCCTATGTGTATTTTCTTATACTTGGGATGTAAATTCCTATGACAATGCTGTCTTCTTTGCAGATGTAATGAGTATTTTAACACACACTTACTATGAACTATTGTTAAACCCCAACTTGTTCGTTCCCCATGAGGTAGGTTCCACTGCCATTGGACCCCTTACATTGATATAAAAGCTAATTTGTCTGAGGTCACAAACAGGTCACCCAACAAGGTCACACAACTAATTAATTGGTCATCCTGCTGTAGCCAAGGTTAAAATTCAGACAGTTTCACTCCAGAGAACTAGCTCAAGGGCACTACCATATTGTGTAGAACTTAGGGGTTCTATTGCTGTGATGTAATCCCCAAACCGAAAGTAATTCGGGTGTGTATTTCACTTATACTTACCATATAACAGTTCGTCATCAAAAGCAATCAGAGCTGAAACTCAAGCAGAACAGGAACCTGGAGGCAGGAGTTGATGTAGAGGCGGCTGACTGGCTTGCTCTCATAGTTTGCTCAGCCTGCCTACTTATAGAACCCAGGACCCACCCATGGTGGGCTGGGTCCTCTCTTATCACTAATTAAGAAAAGGCCTTACAGGCTTGCCTTCCACCATATGCTATGGAGGCTCAGATGACTCTGGTTTGTGTCAAGTTGACATAAAACTGGCCAGCAGGTTGTGTTATCTTAAGTTCAGAAAATAACAGCCACTCAACAAGTACTTGTTGAATAAACAGAATTTAGTATACAGGCTAACTGTGCTGGTATTTCTGCACCATACATACATTCTTGGAATGCCATGAGAGAGTTTAAAAGGACACAAGAAACAGCCAGGTAAACACAACAGACCGCACAAACAAAACAATACAAAACGAGAGCGCTATTTAGCTCCTAGAATGCAAAGTCCTCATGTACCTGGCTAACCAGAGGGAAACCTGCAATGATGAATGAGAGAAAGAGAGGGAAAAAAAAAAAAAAGTGGAATCCAAACCAGCGGGCAGTTTTCCACGTCATTATAGCAGTATTTGGTAACAATTTCTTTGGCAACTGACAGCAGGCATTTAAATCAGCTATTTCCTCCTCAGAATTCCTCTCCAAAGAATAATAATGGCCTCTGCAAGTCTGAAGGAAATGTAGCCCTGATTCGGATACAATCTTATCTGGGAAATTGCCATGGTATTCGTCACAGCTGTCATCGAGCTGAGCCCATTATAGGTGTGCTGAGTGTAGAGAGCCACGGCGTTGTGTGCTCTGACACCCCACTACCCTTTCTTCCTGGGCGTAAGCAGGAGGACCAAAACCATTCATCCAGGTGGGGACCGAATATCAGCGCTAGATAGCAGAAGAGAATCATCCATTCATCCCGCCTAAAGAAGCCACTCAGGTTGTAGGTGTGTAAAGACACCTACAGCGCCACCCGTAGGAGGGCAGGACACGAGACAGTTTATTCAGAACGCCCAGCTACCTGGGTCTTTAGTTAAAGTTCAGGCGGAGAGCTGATGCGGGCTGACAGTGCCAGACGATGTAGCTGAGGGGTCGTGTGCCTGCCTGGGGTGCAGCAATCCCTGAGTTCCCCTCCAGCTCTCCAGAAAAGGAGAGAGAAGAGCCAGCAAGGGGGATGTGATAGTGTTGCTTCAGCTGAATAGTGATTTGCTATCCCTTCTGCGGATGTGCGGAGAACCCTAACGCTGGAAATCTAACCTCTTCATGACAAGAGATCTCAAAAACTGGAGCCCAGACACGAAAAGTGACTAAGGAGAGCCTCACATTTCACAGGCAACAGGACTTGGAGCTCTTCCTAAAATGTGACTCTGCAAGGGAGTGTTTCAGCAAATCCAATGTAATGTTCCCTGAAGGTTTCACTTTTATTTCGCTTTCTTAAACCCACAATTTCCTATTAGAAACAAAAACAAAAACAAAATAAAAAAAAAGGAACAACAAAAAACAGCAGACACAAAACCAGTCTTTTGCCAGTATACAAGAAAGGGGAATTTCCTCAGAAATTCCGTTGTCCTGGAAACTTGTTTACTATACCATGTGACTGCATTATTCCCTGATAATTGTTGACTCATCTTAATTCCTAACAAGATAAAATGGCTTTTCCATACATATATAGCACAACGCTTTCTAAGCTAGAAACCCTGGGAGTGGATATAACTTCTTTACTTCACACAAGTAGCAAGTCATTAGAGGTCATTGCAGATGTGACCGCCTCCTTCCTTCTCATAGCACCAGAAGACACTTCCTATGCTCCTGAAGACTGAAAACTGCTAGCGTGTTCTAGAGTTTTGTTTTTGTTTCGTTGGGCATGAAGTAGCGGGGCAAGACTGGGAGGGTGTCCCTGAACAACAGCATGACGTGCCCAACATCACACAGTTTTATCAACGATTTTACCTTTGCCCACTTGCTCATCCCAATCTCCCCTTCTCTTGAATAATCTGTCTCCAAGAGGGAACCACACTTCCACTTCCACTACTATTGCCTGAATTGGAGCAAATACCCAAATTTTCGTGGACTATGCAGGTGATTGGCTACACTTTCTCACTTCCCATGTTTGCTGGCTTGCTTCTTTTTTCTCTTCTTCTGCTAGTAGCATACCCTTTAACTTTGAAAAGCCAGTTCTAAAACAAACAGTAACAAAAGCAAAAATAAGAGTCTGGGTCCTCGCCTGGCGTTGGTGGCGCACGCCTTTAATCCCAGCACTCGGGAGGCAGAGCCAGGCGGATCTCTGTGAGTTCGAGGCCAGCCTGGGCTACCAAGTGAGCTCCAGGAGAGGCGCAAAGCTACACAGAGAAACCCTGTCTCGAAAAAAACCAAAAAAAAAAAAAAAAAAAAGAGTCTGGGTCCTCGAGATGGCTCAGTTGGTTAAGGCCCTTGCTGCAAGCCTAGTAACCTAATTTCAATCTCCAGAACCTACACGAAGGCAGAAGGGGAGTGCCAGCATGCCACAAAGCTTCTCTCTGTTCCTGTTTTTGTCACCTTGTCACAAACTCGAGTTAGCTGAGAAGGAGGAACCTCACTCAACTGAAGAATTCCCTCCATCTGATGGGCCTGTGTGCAAGCCTATGGGACAGTCTCAATTGCTGTTGACATTGGAGGGCCCAGGCCACTGTGGGTGGTGTCATCCCTACACAAGTGTGCCGGGGTAAAGAAGAAAGGCAGCTGAGGAAGCCAGAGAAATAAACAAGACAGGAAGTAGCATCCTCCAGGGTCTCTGTTTCACTCCCTGCCTCCTGATTCTTGCCTTGGGCTTCTGCCTTGGCTTCCCTTGACAGCACACTGTAATCTGTAAGCCAAAATAAAACCCTTCCCTCCTCTCTGAAATTGGTTTGGTCATGATGTTTATCACAGTAACCAAAACCAAACTAGAACATCCTCTGACCTCCATGTGCACACTCTCTTCCCCTCCCTCCCTTCGCCCCTCCCTCTCCCTCACACACTCTCTCTCTCACACACACACCACACACCACACACAGCCTGCATGAACACCTACATAATAATAAGCAAATGAAATTGTAAAATGAAATAAAGCAGGAACCTTGGAAGACATTTTTCATTTACAACCTGATGGTATGTCAAGTTATGGTGATACTCCCTAGCTCTCTTCATTGTGTCTCACTTTGAAGCATTTTAAGGTCCCTACAATAAAAATTTGTCTTTGGCTGTGTGTAAACCACAGTAAGGGTAAAATTTCTGTGTAACTCAAGGGTTTGTAAATGTTCTAAATATAAAAGTTCTTTAAAAATTATTATTGAGAAACATGGGCCTGCCCAGTGCAGTTAAGACTGAGTGGGAGAAGACCCATACACCTGCCTTCAGCTCTCCAAGCTGGGTGGGGAGGACAAAACACCGGCACCGTGCTGTTATGATGAGCAAATATATGGTGGGATATGGAAGAGAGAAAGACAGAATGGTTCATGTCCTGTGGAGAGAGGCAGATCTGAAGAGGTGAAGGCAGTGAGGAGCAGGCTGATGTCGGTGGCCTGCTTGCCACGGGGGTCATGGTGAAGTCCGGACCTGGGCTGCTGCCAAGGGCCATGTCTGGGTCTGTGGTCATGCTTCAGCCGCAGTGTGGGTTGAGGCCCATGGCTCTGGTTACCAAAGGCTGAGAGGATAGGGTTGCACAGAGTTGGTCCTGCTCCTCACTGGCTGAATCACTAGGGAGAACTGACCCTGCCGCTCACTGCCTGTCGTGTGAGTCCTATACCTCACCCGGGCAGCACAATAGACCTGTCCTTATTAGTGGGGGTGGAAGTGAACTGGCCCTGAGGGCATGGGAGTGGGAGAGCTGGTCCCACACCCCTTGTCTGCCATGTGATAGGCTGGAGAGCTGACACAGCCCCTCATCAACTGCAGCACTCAGGAGAGCAGACCCTGCACCTTGCACAGTAGAGCTGGCCCTGGGGTGTGGGTGTGGGTGAGCTGGCCCCAAAGGAGTGAGAGCAGGAGCTGGCCCTGTCCCCTGTTGCTTACTGCATAGGGTGAGCTAGCTGGGACATTGCTGGAGAGCTCACCCTGGTGGTGAGAATAAGGGTGAGCTGGCAGGCTGACCAGCCCAGCAACTGCCCAGGCCCAGAAGCAGGACTATGAGTTGGCCCACCCCATCATCCACCACATCGGTGATCTGCTGGAGCATATGAAGGGGCAGGTCCTGAAGACTATAAGCTGCAGGATCTCCATGATATAACGAGATATCCAAGAGGAGTCCCAATGAGGGCTAAGTATTGATAGTATAGCAAAAACCAGAGACCTCGACCAGACCAATGACTCACTGCAATGAACACTTGCAAATAAAGATGTATGGACTAAGGAGTGTACTGTGTGACTCACTGCTTCACACGACAGCTTCCACAATGAAATCTTGTTCTATTCTTTTCAATTTTATTTTATATTTATCTTGGGGTGAGGTTGCATGGGCAGAGGGCAGATACGAAAGGATGGGGAGATGAATGGGATCGAGATGCATGATGTGAAATCTACAAAGAATCAAAAAAAGTTAAATTGGAAAAAAGTTATTATTGGTAAGTTACAATGATGTAAACATGCAGGATTTAAAAATTAATATTATTAATACAGTAAGAAAAAAACTATATGCAGCATTTAATTTTCATGTTGCATTTGTCCAGCAGACATAGTTCTTATTTCACTTTTAAAAATTAAAAACAAATCTCATTTTGAGGTTATAACCAGTTTTATCATTGCTCTTTTAAAATCATGCTATTGTTGCTTGTGTATATTATTAATGTAGTTGCCTATATAATTATATATCACAATTAAGATTATTTCAATTGTATAATTCTATGCATGTACAATATAAAAGTATCTCAAAATTCATTGAAAAGCCCATTTAATTACTACCTTTTATTAAAGGTCTACATTAAAGAGAACATGACACTTTGTCTAAAGCCAATGCTGTTCCTTCACTTACATCTCAATTGAGATGTGTAGACATACAGATGCTTAAATAAACACAGACTAATTTAAAGTTTTTCTTTTTAATTTTAAGCTTAATGTGATTAAGTTGGTTATAGAATAATCAGTTGTCTTATAATCATATTCTACTGTTCAAACTGAAATGAAATACACCTTCCTTTATTAAAAAAAAAAAAGGTCTGCAGAGTTGTGCAGAGTTGATTAGAGGGCAAAGTAGTCTCTATTACAAGAGCTTTTTCTGCCATCTAGTGGAAAAATGAAATCTAAGAAGATGTGTAATTTACATTTTAAAATTCTATTGTGTTTAGGACAGACTTGTTTGAAACATCAAGAAAGCAAAACAGTGTGCTGTCTCAGATTTGCCCTGTGAGTAGACCACATGTGGGTAAACCTAACCATCCCTGAATTGCAGAAGAGATAACTTCAAGAAAAATACGGAGGTTGCTTCTGGCTTTCTCTAAAACTCCCACCCCAGCTCCTGACTTCACAGAAGATATTAGCACCCATTATTTTTAGTAATTGATTGTCACTTGTCACCAGAGTCCCAGGTCTCTCCTCTTCCTTGGGATGCTCTGACCTGGTAAACAGTGGCATTAATGGTTCAGAGGAAGGTGCCTTGAGGGGTTCTGTCTCAAACAGTGGCTTCTGAACTTTAAACCCTGAAGCACAGTCAGGCCCAGTGGTGCTGGGCAGTAATTCTAAGTAGCCAGGAGGTAGAGACAAGAATATTGCAAGTCCAAGGTCTGCCTAGATTACAGAGTAAATACAAAACAGCCTGGGCAGCTTAGTGAGACCTTGTACCCAAATAAAAACAAAAAGTCAGTGCTGAGGATATAGTTCAGTAATAGAATGTTTGCCTACCAGTTAGGAGTCTGTAATGTAAATCCATAGTACCACAAGGAGTAGTGGTAGGAGGGGGGACGAAAGGAAAGAGAAATAGAGACAAAAGAGAAGGAACATACTAAAACATATATTTAATATTGCAACCTAACTACACAGGCATTTGTGCATGTGTGAGTACGGATATCAGGCTACAGAGTTCCAAATTAATGTTATGGCCTGGCCAGAAGGCTCAGAGGGTAAAGGTGCTTGCTGCCAAACCTGATGACCTGAGTTCAACTCCTAGGACCCACCCACATGGGAGAAGGCAAGGACTTCTAGAGAAAAAGAAAGTTGTCCTCTGACTTCCACACTCATGCCATGGCAATGTATATACAATAAATCACACACGTATATACAATAAATCAATTAATAAATAAAGTTTAAAAAAAAACAAAGCTCCTCCCAGAAGCCATAGACTATCATACCAAAAGAACTGCTGAGAGAGGGATATCTCCCTGCAAGTTGTTGGTCATGGGGAGCTGAAGAAACCCCAAAAGTAATCTAGGTGCTTACCATTGTTCTTGGTTGTTTGCCAGAATATGATGGTAAGACCTGAAGATACAAACCACTTTCTCAAAAGACTTGCAGAAATCAAACTGATACTAATATGGAATCTTCCTCCCTAAGAGTTAGCTCTCATGAGTCAAATGTGCTAAGAAAGCCACCAGAGGAGAAAAGTTGTCAACAGCCCTACCCAGCGATAAATCCTGTAGACTATAATAATGACCAATGGTAGGATATGCCCAATGGTGCAATAGTGGCACTACCTTATGCGTAACCAACAGCTGTCTGATTGGGCTTAAGTACTGCTCAGTCAGACCTATAGTGCCTTATCAATATCTGCTCATGCCTGGTACTATAAACCTAACCGAGAACTTGTGGCTGTAGAGGAAATAGACCCAAGAGAAGAATCTACTACCACCATTTCACTAAATTGATATATTATCCAACTTCCTTATTGGAGAGATGCTTTATTGGTTTAGAGTATTTCCTGCTCTTCTGGGGGACCCAAGTTTGGATTCCAGCACCCATGTCCGGCAGCTTATCTGTAACTCCAACTATAAGGAATCTGATACCTTCTTCTGCTCTTTCTGGACACCCCTCCACACACAGAATACATTCACATACACATGTACACATAAATAAAAATAAGACTTTAAAAAATAGATGCTTTTCCCTTATAATTACAAATAAGTGAAGCTTTTGCTCATCAAAGAAGCTTCATTTTGTGGCAGACAGGAACTATTGCAGATATCTACAACTGGTCAAAGCACAGTAAATAAGTGACACTGAAGTGACTATTCCCAAATTGGCCAGCTATAATACAACTCCTACACACAAGGCTCACATTGAGGAAGAGGGGACAGAAAGATTGTAAGAGCCAAGGACCAGGAAGACTCCTGCAAAATAGTGTCTTCTGGACATGCAGCGATGTTGCACCCATGAACTGTTAACAATATGGTTGCCTGCACAAGACTACCAATTAACCTCCCAACATGAATGGAGCCATACCCTCAGTTGAAGAGCTATAGGTAGTTGATGGAAGCAGAGGGAGAGTCAGTGTTCTTAAGGCATGGGCCCTCTGATCAGTTGCCTGTGCCCTAATGGTCAGCCTATGTACACATGGCATACCTATGTACACATGCCCAACATTAATTGGACTGAGTATATATAACAAAATATATCTGCCAGGTATATTTTAATACCTTTAATACCTTTAATTCCAGCACTTGGAAGACAAATGCAGGTGGATCTCTGTGAATTCCTGGCCAGCCTGGTCTACATATAAAGTTCCAAGTCATTCAGGGATACATAGTAAGACTCTGTGTCTCAGAAATATACATATACATAAATAATATATAACAATAATTACAGAAAAAGGGACTATGAATTTGAGATGGAGAAGTGAGAGAGATGAAGAGTTAGAGAAGGGAAGGGAAGAAAAATTAACAAAAATTTAAAAAATTAGATGAGTGGACACTACGATATTTTACATTCTATTCTGTTTTTGTTTTTGTTTTTCTGTTTCACTTATTTGGTATAACTTACATCATTTTAGATTGAACTCACAATCCACAAACAGCCCTACAACCTGAAAAGCACTAGTAGGAATGTTTCTTGAGCAGCCCCCCAAGTACTTGCCTATAAGTAGTCTTTTTCTCTGTCCCACTAGCTCCCAAGTAATGATATGGAACCTTCTTATTAATCATGAAAGTGTGGCCTATAACTTAGGCTTGTTCCTAACTAGTTCTTATAACTTAAATTAATCCATTTATATTAATCTATGTTCTGCCACATGGCTTGTGGTTGTTACCTCTCCTTCTGCACATCTTGCTGGCTCTGTATCCTCTGGCATCTCCACCTTTCTTCTTCCCAGAGCTCTCTTTGTCCGGAAGTCATGGCTGTACCTCCTGCCTAGCTATTGGCCATTTAGCCTTTTATTAAACCAAGCACAGTGACATATCTTTACACAGTGTAATCAAGTATCTTGCAAGTTTGCCTTTCTTCTTTTAAGAATATATAATTGAAGGGGGTGTTTGTAGGGTATTTAATCACACTATGTGAAGATGTATTGTAGCTGGAGTTTTCCTGTGTCCCATCCGGTCCACAGCTGCTCAGACCCAAGTAAACACACAGAGACTTATATCAGGCCTACCACTGACTAGCTCTTACATTTAAACTCAGCCCATTTCTGTTAATCTATATGTTGCCATTTATTCCGTGGCTTTACCTGTGTGCCATTACATGCTGCTCCCTGGATAGCTGGCTGGTGTGTCTTCCTCCTCAGTTCTGTTTTTCCTTCCCAGAATTCTCCTATTCTGCTTATTCCACCTACTTCCTGCCTAGCTACTGGTCAATCAGCATTTTATTAAACCAGTGTACAAATACATTATTCCACAGCAATGTGTCACTGTTTTACCTCATCTGCCTAAGGCACCTTCTGATTGGTTTAATGAAGAGCTAAATGGCCAATAGATAGGCAGGAGATAGCTAGGGCTTCCAGGCAGAGATAGAACTCTGGGAAGAGTCTGAGATGGAAAGGGATTCACCAGTAAGACACAGAGGAAGTCAGATATACAGTACTGAGGAGAGTTATGAACCACATGACATAACATAGAATAATATACACAGGTATTTAAGTTATAAGAGCTAGTTGGGAACAAGCCTAAGCTAAGGCCAAGCTTTCATAATTAACAAGATGTTTCCATGTCATTATTTGGGAGTTGGAGGTCCAAAGAAAGACCTGTTACATTTGGCACCCAATGTGGGGCCTGTTATGGTGATATTTTATCTGTGTTCCCCAATAAAATTTACCCAAAGATCAGAGGAAAAAGCCAACCACTATATAGAAGTCAGGCAATGGTAGCACATGCCTTTAAACCTATCACTTGGGAAGCAGGGATCTGTCTTGATCTCTGTGAGTTCAAGGTCACACAGGGGAACAGAGTCAAGCATGGTGACACATGCCTTTAATCCCAGCACCAACCATAGAGGTCTGGAGGTCTGTACAGACAGACAGGAAGTGGCAGAACTGGGCAGGAAGAGGAAGTGATGTAGCTGGGCTGAGAGAGCAAATGAGAGAACAGATGAGAAAGGCATATAGGTGTGGGTAGATAGGAAGTAGCTTGCTTTTGGAAGCTTCAGAGTTGGTGAGGTGAGGTTAACTGTGGCTTTCCCTATTTCCCTGATCTCTTAGGTTTTCACTCCTATATCTGGCTCAGTGTTTTTTATTTAATAAGGCCGTTTAGAAATTTGTCTACAATTGTCGCTCCAGATTCAGATGGAATAAGACTTTAGTTTACAATGTGTGTAAAGATGTAAGTAGGCTTGGGAGAGAGGAAAATGAAATATAGACAGTTATGCAAAGAAATAGTTTTTAAAAATGAAGTCTTTAAAGAGACAGTAAAAGTAATATAATAAGCCATGTAAAGATGGATATTACACAGAGAATCTAGATTATGTTGTCTGGGATTTTTAACTGCAGAGAGACATTTGATTGTAAATGCTGCTGAGTTAAATAAATATGTATATTTTAAAGGTATCTTGATTTAAAAATTTATGTCTAAGAATACGTTGCTTTGGAAAAGAGGTTCTGCTTTTGTTTCCATAGAAGATGACAACCTATGGATTGCTTCCAGGCTAATATAGTTTGATCAAGGAAGACCCCCTGAAAGGTCTCCAGATGATCCAACATCCAGAACAGCTTCAAGGCAAGAGAATACAGCATTGCAGACTATTCCAGTCAGGACTTGACCATAATTCTTAATTTTCTCAGGATCCCCATAAGAATACAGTGCCCTCAATCAGCAGGAAGTAGCCTAGAACACTACACCCACATTCCCAAAAAATGGATTATAGATATTTGTCTTTGTTATAAATTGGTTACAAATTGTTTTGGTCATAGTCAATATCTTTCTAAAAGAAAAAAGGGGGATATGATATAGATATGATAGGATGAAAAGGTGGATTATTGAATCTACTTTTAAAGAACAATTTGTTTTAAATTGCTATAGATTTTAGTTTATTGATACAAATTTAAAGTTAATTTTGTTATACTGTATGTATATTTCTACTCTCTTTTTTTTTTTTTTTAGTTTTTTGAGACAGGGTTTCTCTGTGTAGCTTTGCGCCTTTCCTGGATCTCACTCTGTACACCAGGCTGGCCTTGAACTCACAAAGATCTGCCTGCCTCTGCCTCCCGAGTGCTGGGATTAAAGGTGTGTGCCACCACTGTCTGGCCTATTTCTACTCTTGTTTAAGGTATTATGTTTGTGCAGCTCATTTGAAATTGTAATGAATAATTAAGAAATACAGATTAATAATTAGTCTTTTATGATAGTCAAACTTATAGTCATGTTAGTTAAGTTTTCTAGGTATACATAGATATAATTCAGTTAGGTAGGTAATCTTCAAACACTTCAAAGACCTACAGAATATGACATTTAAAATGTTTAAAAAACTTAGATTTTTCTGGACAATGAGACATGTCTGCTCCTGGCAGCACCAATTACTTCAAGGAAGATGATGGGCACCAAAGACCCTCCATATAGAGTTTATCTTCTTCATGGCAAAAGTTAGCCATTTGGGCAAGAAGGACTGCTTGACAAAATGTTGTATAAACTGGACAATGCAGGAAGGTGACCACTGAACTTCGCAAGGCAAGACGGTCCTTCAGGTTCCTGCTTCACAGAAGAAACTGCCAGATATTCTACAGGACACAGAGAGAAGCAACTGAGAGACTCTAGGCCCATAGGCTAAAGAAGATGCCCCAAGATTGCAGAGGAACTTTGGGTAACTGTCCAGGTAGCCAGCTGTCTCTGTCATTCTAGATTTTTGGAAGTTGCTTACAATGCTCTTCCTGTTTACTTAGGTAATATTATATCCTTCCGAGATTTTTGATGTAGTTGAAGACTAGTTATAATTATAATTTTCCTTGGTTATGATAAAAGATAAATTAGATATGAAACTTTAGACTCATGAGTATAGGATAAATGATAGAATATTTTCTTTAATTTTACAAAATACAAATAGACTAGATATTGTAACTGTAATTCTTGCTTGATAACTGTTCTATTATATGTAATTTTACTATGTTAAAGTTAAAACCTTCCTTTTTGATTAGAAAGAAAAGAGGAAGTGCTGTGGGATGTCTTTCTGTATGCTGTGAATATGGGTTGCTCTGATCGATTGATAAATAAAACTGCATTAGTCTTTGGCAGGGGAGGATGGAGCCAGGTGGGAAAATCCAAAAGAGATAATGGGAGGAGAAAGGAGAGTGAAGCAGATGCTGCTAGTCACTGCCAGGAGAAGAAAGATCTAAAGTACTGGCAAGCCACAAGCCACATGGCAAGGTATAGATTTACAGAAATGGGCTAATTTAAGATGTAAGAGCTAGCTAGCAAGAAGCCTGCCATGGTCATAGTTTAAAAGTAATATAAGCTTCTGTGTGTTTATTTGGGTCTGAGCGGCCATGAGACCAGGCAGGACACAGGAAAATTTCCAGCTACAGCCTGTATATACAAACATAGGGCCTAGGAGCAGCTGGCACACTACCAGGTAGGGAAAAACACCTGCCACAGCATGGTCCAGCAACTTCTCAGAGTTGGGGTGGGTAGATGTCACTCCTGACGGGGCCTACAGGCATGAGGCTTGGCTCTCAAGGACCCAATAGGGGCAGAACCAGCTGCCAGTGCCATGGGCTAAACAGAGCTGTAGAAGGAACCTGCAGATGAACACACAAGGGCTTTGCAACAGTTCCCTGGAGCTATGGAGTACAGAAAGCCAGGTCCAGACCAAGAAAATCTCTGAACAAGTATAGTATGCTTAAAAATGTGCTTAGGTGTTGAAGAAAGGAAAGAAAATGTGTAAAGACACCAATAGAAAATAAATAAATAGTTTAAAATAATAGTCTTCAAAGCAAGAGTAAAGTAATAATAAAGAATAAGCCACACAAGGATGGGAAATATAGCACAAGATGTTTAGACCCAAATGTTAATGCAGCTATGTATGTTACCTTTTAAAGATTGTGTGTTTTCAGAACAAAAGGACCACATACCAATGAAGACAAGACAAACAGCCCAGGTGATCTAGCCTCTCAGCATGCCTCTGTTGCAGTTTCCTCAAAAATCTGCATCCAGAACAACTTTAAAGGAGCTAGATAAGATGGTCCAGTCTCATAGACTGCTCCATCCAGGACTTCAGATAAGCCCTGTATTTTCCCTTCACACAGAGATGGGACAACAAATGATACAGCTAGCTCTCCCAAGACTTGATCTTTATCCCAGTTTTCTCAGGGTCCCCTAGAGATGCCATTTACCCCAGACAACAGGAAGTAATTTTAAGAACATGACATTTCCAAGAAGTGAAATAGATGGTTTTTAGTCATTTGGTGGGTTATGGATGTTTATCATTTAGGGGGGTTGGTTGAAAGTTGTTATTGTGACCAGGAAAAAAAACTAAGCAAAGGAGGTTAGATTCAGGGATCTCTTTCTGCAAAGAAAAAAAAAATGGGGGATTTAAGAATAATAGGATAAAAAGGTAGATTATTGAATCTACTTTTAAACTAAAAAGAAATTACTAGTCTCAAATATTTTACATTGGTATGGATTTTTGTATATTGACGCAAATTTAAGTTTATGTTTGTTATAACATACTGCATATATGTTTCTACTCTTATTTAAAGTTTTGTACCTATGCAGATCATTTAAAAATGTAAAGTTCTAGTCCTTGGAAGCTATTATTACAAATTCTTTAAAATAATTAGAAATTGCGGGTTTGTAGTTAGTCATCTATAAGAATCAAACTTGTAGTCATATTAGGTATGTTTTCAAGGTTAAACAGATATATTTTAGATAGATAGTTGGTCTTCAAACATTTCAGAGATCTACAGAATATGACATTTAAAATGTTTTAATGACACAAAGCTTTTCATGACAATGAGATATGTTCCTTGCAACACCAATCAACTTTACAGAAGATAATGGGCATAGAAGAATCTTCATACCGAGTTTGTTTTCAATGTGGCAAACTAAGCACTGGACAAGAAGCTGCCTTTGTCTTGACTGCTGACAGTATGCTGTCAAAATTAGACAAACAAAACACAAAGGAAGTCAACTGCCAAACTTTGTCAAGACAAGGTAGGACAGTCCTTCAAAATTCCTGCTTCACAGAAGAGTCTGTCAGATATTGTAGGTCTGTAAGCCAAAGATAGATGCCCCAACATTGCAGAGGCACCTTGGGTGACTGTCTAGGCAGGCAGCTGTTCTCTGTTATTTCTATAATTTTGGAAGTTGCTTGCTCTGCATTTCCTGTTTACTCAGGTAATATTTTATCCTTTTCAGGTCTCTGACAGGGCTGAAGAATAGATAGTTATAGTTTTACAGTTTTCCTTGTTACCAAATTTAAAAAAACTCACAAAAGAGATGTAATTTTATAAAGTTGAGAGACATAAAAGTTTAAGTTGTTTATCTATGAAAATGTTTTAACGTCTAAAAAGATATTTTAGGTTGGTAATGCAAGTTATGATAGAAAGCAGTTTAGGTATAAAACTTTAGACTCACCAAGATAGAATAGATAATAGAGTACTTTCTCTAAATTTTCCAAATACAAATGGACTGGACATTGTAAATGTAATTCTTACCTAATGATTGGTCTTTGTGTATATAGTTTTACTGTGTTAGAGTTAAAACCTTTCCTTTTTATCTAGACAAAAAGGGGGAAATATTGTGGGATATTTGATCACATTGTGTGAAGATTTGTTGATGTTTTACCTTCTCTGCCAAAGGCACGTTCTGATTGGTTTAATAAAAAGTTGAGTGGCCAGTAGCTAGGCAGGAGAGGATAGGGGGAATTCTGGGCAGAGATAGGAACTCTGGGAAGAATCTGAGAGGCAGAGATTTTGTCAGCAAGATGTAGAGGAAGTCAGACATATGGTACTGAAGAGAGGTAACTAGCCACGTGGCAGAATGTAGATTAATATAAATAGGTTAATTTAAGTTTTAAGAGCTAATTAGTAACAAGCCTAAGCTAAAATCAAGCTAGTAACTAGCCTAAGCTAAAGTCAAGCTTTCATAATTAATAAGAAGTCTCTGTGTCATTATTTGGGAGCTAGCAGCCCAAAGAAAACCTATAGGGATGGGGGTGGGGTTGGAAGACAGCTCAAAGATTAAGAGCACTTGCTGCTCCTGCAGAGAGCTGGGATTCAGTTCCTTGTACCACATAGCAGTTCATAACCATCTGTAACTCCAAGTTCCAAGTGATCTAATGCCCTCTTCTGCCTTCTAAAGGCACTGCATGCATGTGATGCACAAATGTACATATAGGCAAAACACACACACATATAAAAATTTAAAAAAACATGGTAGTAAGTCTGAAATTATATCAAAATGTAAGGTTAAAAAATTGCATTAGAGATTAGCTAGTTATGCAAAGCTGTGACATATTCTCAGCTTAGGCTATTTTATATCTGAGGCCTGTTTGCTGTTATTATCAACATCCTCCTCTCTCTCCAGAAGGTTCAGAGTCATCTTCACAAGAATCACCCATCCACACCAAGTCAGCCATGGAGTACTGTCCATTCTCTTCCAGCCACATCTCATGTTCTTGTTCTCCCTTTTCATCTCCATCTCTTTTATCTCTGTCCATCTTTTTCCCTGGAAGATCACTGTAGCCTCCATTTTGCTCTCTCTGACCCTATTTTTCCCCTTTAATCTGTCCTTCCCACAGCTGCCAAGAATCCTCCTCCTTCTCACAGGTCTGATTGCATCATTCATCACAGATTTTGTCTAACATATAGAGTTCATGCCACTAAATTGGCATTCAAGACTGCTGTGGAATGTCTTTCTGTATGCTGTGAGTAGGTGTTGCTCCCATTGGCTAATAAATAAAGCTGCATTGGCCTATGGCAGGGCAGAATAGAGCCAGGTGGGAAAATTCAAGAGATAGTGAGAGAAGAAAGGAGAGTGGGGAAAGATGTGAGCCGCTGCTGAAGAAACTACAAGATGTCAGCAGACTGGTAATGCCAAGGCAACGTGGCAACATAGAGATTTATAGAAATAGGTTGATTTAAGATGAAAGAGCTAGCTAGCTAGAAGCTGAAGCCATAGGCCATATAGTTTGTAATTAATATAAGCCTCTGAGTAATTATTTTATAAGCGGCTGTGGGACTTTGGGTGGGAGAGACTCGTAGGGACTGCTGGGCAAGGTAAGACCAGAAAATTTTCCATTTACACAAGACCCTCTTCATTTTGTTCTTCATTAGACTTACTGTTTAAAAATTAAATGTTAGCACTTGGGAGGCCAGGCTGGTCTATATGGTTAATTGCAGGCCAGACAGAGCTACATAGTAAGATCCTGTCTCAAATGATGATGATGATTGATGATGATGATGATGATGATGATGATGATGGTAAAATTATAGGATCTTGACCTTGTGAGATGGATTAGTATATAAGGTGCTTGCTACTCAGTACTGACAACCTGAGCATCATCTATAGGACCCATATGATGGAAGGACTCCATAAATTGTCCTCTGACCTCTACATGTATACATGTAATCTGACCGCGTGTGCACACACACACACACACACACACACAGAGAGAGAGAGAGAGAGAGAGAGAGAGAGAGAGAGAGAGAGAGAGAGAGAGAGAAAGAGAGAGAGAATAAACAAATTACTTTAGAGGCTCTCACTTTTAGGTTATGAACAGCAAGAACTTTATCACTGTCATTTTTTCTCTTCACTTTTCTTGTCTTTTTTTTTCTTTTCTATGTACTAAATTTGCCCCAGTTTAATATTTTTGAAGGTCACCAAAGGAACCTTCTTCCTACCTTACATCTTTCTGGCTATGGACATTCTCTGAATGCCAGCTCAACTGCAATTCCCTTGCAAGACACCCTTGGATTCCTAGTGGCATGAATTCTTAGCTTGTTAACCGGAACTTGATTTTTTTATCCAATGCTTATACCAACTGGCCCAATTTGAAATATTTCAACACATCTATCTTACTTGACTGTGAGCACCAAAAGGATAGGGACATATATTGGATATATTTTTATTTAAGTGTGTATGCATACAGATGTATATCGAGCATGTAAAAGTTAGAGGTCAATGTTAAATATCTTCCTTTATGGATTTCCATCTTATATTTTGAGAGTGCATCTCTCACTGAACCTGGAGTTCACCAATTCAACCAGATCAGGTTCTAGCTAGAGCCAGTTGTCTGTCTAGGGAAAACTAAGAATCCTCTTAACCCAGCCTTATCAGCTCTAGGATTACAGACTCTAGCTGTTATGCTCGGCTTTCTAATGTTAGTGTTGGATGTCAAACTCCGGCCCCCACATTTTGCACAGCAAGTGCTTTACCCACTGAACGACTCCACAGCCCCCACATTGGGCATACTGCTAGTCTGTGGATGCACTTGTTGGGCATATAGTTTTGAATACACAGAATCAGAGCTCAGTAACAATTATTTCTAATACAGAAAATATAGAGACGTCTTAGATGGCTATCGTGGGTTATTTGCATGAGTTTCAGAGCTGGGATCCAACAAACTTTCTAGTTTGAATTACCAGTAAATATTTTTTATGCTGTGTGTTATATAATGCTGAAAATACCAAAAATTTTAAAAAAAAAAACAACTGTGCAATAAGAGCCCTGACAATGGCCATTCTCCATATTTCTATGTGGTCAATCCTTCCTTCTTTTCCTATTCTCCCTCCTCAGACTGCATGGATCTCTCTTCATGAGCTCCTTTTGAGCAGGGAGTCCCTCTTATTCATTTGTATACTCAACAATTAACATACCATCTGCATATAGCAGATGTAAATAAGTATTTGTTGACTCGCCTTGAGAAACAATTATAGAGGATAAAAAAGAAGTATTAGATATTATGTCCATGCTTAAGGAGCATACACAGCATTTAAGGAAGTAATTACATGAATATTCTGATTATTATGTTTTACACTTAATAGACATTGAATATATTTTTGTTGAATTAATGAAATTAGAGCCAATTTCTATTTCCAGAAAAAATTTAAATGTTTATAAAGAAACACAAATAATTTCCTATCCCCTGGGGGCATATAATCAAGTGTGAAACAATAAAAATACTTACAAATTCTTAACATTACTCATAGAGCTGTGCTTTCAGCCAAAGTCATAGACAAACCACAGTCAACTGAGGTGGTAAAAAACATCCCAAAGGTAGAGGGTTTTTCAGGAACTGTGAACAGTCTAAGATCTCCCCTCTTTGGAAGGTGAACATTAACCAGCCACATTTTCATAAAGACTGATGAAAATTGAGACTCCTGCATCAGAGACAAAGCATGTCATTATAGCCCAGCCAACACCATGAGCTTCTTGGCTATATTTTCTCTTCATTTTCCAGTCTAATAGAAGTGTTTAAAATCAGCCCTGAGATTTTGCCCCTCTTACGAGTTATGTTATAGCTCAGAACTCTCTAGCTAGGGAAACCCCAATTCTCTAAGGGAGGCTCTGCTGGATAGCTTCATGTCAACTTGACACAAGCTAACACATTTAACATTTTTTTTCTGGAAATAGAAATCGGCTTTAATTTCATTAATTCAGCAAAAATACATTCAATGTCTATGAAGTGTAAAACATAATCAGAATATTCATCTGAGAGGATGGAACCTCAATTAAGAAAATGTCTCCATAAGAACTGGCTGTAGGTAAGCCTGTAGGCATTTTCTTAATTAATGATTCATAAGGGAGGGTCCAGCCCATTGTGGGTGGGGCCACCCCTGGACTGGTGGTCACAAGTTCTCTAAGAAAGCAGACTGAGCCAGCCATAGGGAGCAAACCAGTAAGTAGCTCCCTCCCATGGTTTCTACATCAGCTCCTGCCTCCAGGTTCCTGCCCTGACTTCCTTCAATGATGAACACACAGTGCTGTGGAAGTGTAAGCCAAACAAACCCTTTCCTCCCCAATTTGCTTTTTGGTCATGGTGTTTCATGAGGAGAAGATACCCTAAGACAAAATGGTATCAGGAGTGGGGTATTGCTGTGACAGACCTGACCATGTGTCTTTTGGGAGGATTTTGGAAGGACTTTGGAACTTTGAGCTAGAAAAGCCATTGAGGGTTGAGAGTTCAGTGAGTTGTTCTGTGGAGCTTGGATGATAAAACTGTTGAGGACAATCCAGATGATGGAGGCCTGGCTTGTGAAGTTTCAGAGAGAAGTTTAAAAACTCTATCGGGGCCATTTATTATTTTGAATTAAGATGCTGTAGTTCTGGTCAGCTAGAGCTGAAGATTTAGCCATGATTAGCATGAGACCAGCAATACTGAAGGGAAACCTTTGCTTTACTGGGACAACTATGCTGGTTAGCTGTAGCTGAGAAATTAGCAGTGATTAAGAAGAGACCAGCATCACTGAGGTGAAATCTTCTGGGGAGTGTTTCCTAAGAGTCAGCACACAGAAGCCATGTCCCAGAGGCAGCTAAGGTTGTACCTTGTGCTGAGCAGAATTTGGTAGGGTAAGAGTCACCCAGATAGATGGTCCTGGTTTTGAAGGCATGAGGGGGTCATGGAGAGCCGCTGAGGCTTGGCACTGTGAGAGGCACAGCTTTATTGGTGAAGGTACAGCTTTAGTAGTAGTTGAAGGCCCAGGACTGAAGGGGTCATGAAGAGAAGTGGAGGCTTGGCACCATGAAGAGAGCCTAGGACAGGCTATTGGTGAGAGTGCAGCCCAGTTGCAGCAGAAGACCCCAGAATTTTGGAGATGCCAGTACCACCAGTACCGAAGCAGTGGTGGAGTGAAGCCTGCCAGAGCTTAGAAGACAAATTGTGTGTGCTGCGGAGGGCAGAGCTGGAGAAGTGACCTAAGCCCTTTGGAGGAGTCCAGAAGATCGTGAATAGATCCCAGAAATTGGATATTGCATTATTTACACTGTTGGTTTTGCTTTGAAATGATTGTGATTGTGTCCTGGTTCTTCCCCCTTGAAATAAGAAAGTATTTAACTTAATTTTGATTTTCACAGGAGCCCACAGTTAAGAGATTTTGAATTCTTTTTAAAAAGATTTCAATTTTTTTTTTTTAAAGAGGCTGGGTATTTTAAAGGAACTAAACTTTTAATGTGTTTGAACTTGTGAAGACTGTGGGCCTTTTAAAGTTATTGTTTTTAATGTGAGATCTTGGGGATGAATGAGAAAGGAGAGGTTATGGCTTAATGGTGATGTGTTTGTGTGTCAAGCTGACAGGGGGTCAATTGTGCTGGATAGTTTTATGTTAACTTGACACAAGCTAGAGTCATCAGAGAGGAAGGAACCTCAATTTGAGAAGATGTCTCCAAAAGAATAGGCAGCAGGCAAGGACATTTTCTTAATTAGTGATTGACAGAAGAGGCTCCAGCCCATTGTGAGCTGTGCCATACCTGGGCTGGAGGTCCTGGGTCCTCTAAGAAAGGCTGAACAAGCCATGGGGAGCAAGCCAGTAAGCAGCACCTTTCCATGGCCTCTGCATCAGCTCTTGCCTCCAGGTTCCTCCTGTTTGCTAACTCCCTTTACTGATGAACAGTGCTGTGGAAATGTAAGCCGAATAACCCTTTTCCTCCCCAACTTGCTTTTTGGTCATGGTACATCATCTCAGCAACAGAAACCCTAAGACAGAAGCTGATAGGAAACCTGTCCACTTTTGTTATGAAGGAGGCATTATCATTAACAGTCTGCCCAGAAAACAGACTTGCCCTGTGCAGTGGTGGAGGACAGTTTCTTGGATGTTTGCTGTACAAGCATTTACAACATTAAATGCACAACATTAAGATACCTTCCCCAAACAAATCCACCAGTGGCATTCCTAGAAGAGGACCAGGGATGATAGTCCAACAGTCCAATTCACAAGCTGAGTGTGATTTTTTTTTTCTAACAAAAGGAAGAGATATTCCAAAAAAGAACTCATGCATGTATTTATACCATGGTGTATCTAAGTCTTAGTTTATCTGTAAAATTGGATTATTAATATTTCACAGGATATGAAAACTATGCTATTAATGGATTCTGTGTAGTGGGTGCTAAAGTGTCGCTTATTTAATTCCCTTCTGAACATAGAGGCTGTGATTTATGGAATGTCCTGATATTAAGAGGGAAGAAGAGCGTTTAATCCACATAGGACTCACACACTGAGCACTTGCCATGGGGCAGTCACTAAGCTAAACACCAGTCTTGCCTGCATGAAGCTTATAATTACTTAATGGGAGATGTAGAGGGCAAAATTATCTTGTGTCTTCCATATACTTTTCAGGGAGTATACCTTCAAAGTTTTGCAACTCCATGTGATTAGGAGGCTAGGAGATAACAGCAACATAAAGGAGCAAAAATCTAAAATAAAAACAGCAAGGATCAGCAGACATTTTTCTAGATCAAACTGAAAACATAGTATCAGTAACAGCAGCAGGAATATTTCGTGTGAACATTATTGCCTCATTATTAACCATGTATGTGATATTATTGAACAGTAATACATATCATGTATATGATAAGTGTAGCAATTTTGAGGATCAAGAACAAAAATTCCCTTGAGGGTAGGCCAGCTTCAGGAGACAAGGACTGATTTTTCAGAAGTCAGTGTTCCCATTGATCTACATAGGATTGGAGTGGTGTCATGTTGCCTAGGGTGGTCTTGAACTCACTATGTAGCCAAAGATAACCCTGAATGTCTGATCCTCCTGCCTCTTCCTTCCAAATGTTGGGATTACACATGTATTCCACCATGGCAGCTCAATTTTTCCTTTTAGTCTATGAAAGCCATACACAATCACATTTGCTTTATTACAGCTTACATATATGCTTCAGATCTCATAGAAATAGAATAGTTAATTTTTCTGAGTGACAAAGTTATAAAAATCATCCCCTGCTCTGGTGATGGGACTTGATAATTTAACCACTCTATTAAATTAGATGCATTAGGATAATATTGGGAAAGACCACTCCAGTTGATTTTCTGGAAGCATTATGGTAATAGCACTTTGTCCCCACCTTATTTCCTGTACAGGGTATTTGTCTAGAATCTACTTACCTGGCTAGCTTGTGAGGAATGGGCAGCGGCGTAGGAGCTGCATGAAGTGGGCTAACCAGAAAGGGACATGAATTGCACCTGAAATGGGAGGGAACAACAGAATGATACCAAAGGCAAACATAGTGCTCTGTCTGGTCGTATCATTCATGGATCATGAGCCAGGCTGATGTGAAGAACCTACCGTAACACTGGATGGCTTAGGAGAGTGCTGGGTCCAACAGTCCAGTGATACAAGCCACCTAAAAGCACCCTCCACTCACCAGTCTTCCCCTCTTCCATCAGCCTGTGCTGCCTAGCTGGCTGAGCAGAGTTCAGTGGAACCACTAGGAGATGCCTCTTCCCTAGTGCGGAGAAATGTCTGATGAGAAACAGCTTAGTACGGACTGCTGGGTGTGTTCCGCATCGGTAAAACAAGGAAGCATGGCAGGAAAACAGAGTGTGAGAAGGCATGACTTGAGATATTCAGACAAGACCGCATCGTCCTCCACATATTCTCTCACCTTAGGCTACCTAGGTACCCATGTTAACTGCTAAAAGTCCCCCAGACTCTCAAGGCTTTCTGAACTGAGCAAAGTGTCAGGTGACAGTCAAAACATCACATGAACTCTTTCACAGTGAAGTCATGCTGGTGGCTGATGCCTTGCCTGGCCAAGTCCACAGCAGTTTTTACTAAGAGGCTGGGCCCGAGGTCCTAATGCAAGAAGTTGAGTGTATAAACAGCTCAGCCCCGAGTCATCTGGGGGACTCTAGAGCGCTTTTGTGTGTGTGCCAAAGTCTCTCCCTTCCTCTTGCTTTCTGAACTCTGTCTTGGTTGGCAAAAGCCTTCCCATTTCTGTTAGGTAAAACAGATGAAAGCAGAGATCATGCTTATCCAAGAGCTTAACTGAAACCTTAGAGCGCTCTCTCTCCCTGGCTGCCCCCCTCCCGCACAACCTTCTATCAGTGGACTTCCAAGGAAGCTTTCAGTTAGCAGCTGTTTGCTCCTTTTACACGATGGTTCTCCGTGTTCAACAAGAACAAAGATCACTGATATTCCCGTCGGGTCCATCAGAGGCAGCTGAGAACAATGGCTCTTTTTATGTGGAAAAGAGACTTAAAATTTATTCATAATCGTTATTTTTTCTCTCAACACATTCTCCTCCCCACGGGCCCCTTTCTCTAATTAGCTATGCAAGCCTCGACACTAAAACCTGGCTACATATTAATCTCCCGTTTTTATTAGCACGGTGTCTTGATCTTCACTGTGCAAACACAGCATATGCTTGTATTTAAATACATTTTATTTCTGAAAGAGATCCTGTACAACTGGAACTCCTGAAAACAGGTCTGACAGCATAGAGGAAAATGCACACTGGATATGCCTGCCACCAAATCACTTGGCCACCCCTGAAACTGAGTGGCTGTAATAGTTCCAGTCACACGAGACCTAGAATTTCCCAGTTAGTTCCTATAATGTGCCAGGTGTCATGCTATGGATTTAGCATCCACTTGTCTCCATTTAATTGTCCTAACACTGTGAGGTGTACGTTACCTTCATCCTACAGATTTAGAAAGAATACCCAGAATCCAGCTTCTGTGGCCCTAAAACCAGACCTGTCTAAATGAGATCATCCTTGTGGCTACAAACATGTAGAAGGGGCACCAAAGATGGCATCATGGGAATGCTGCATTTAAATGTAAAAAAATCCCAAAATGAAGTAACTTTCTGTTCGATCCTCTTTTCAATCTTTTGATAGTATCAAAGCACAACTTGGTTCTGGATTGCTCATGCTTTTGTGCATGTGTGTGCACATGCATCTGGGGGCACTTGCCTGTGCACACTTATTTGGAGCCAGAAGACATCATGTATCTTCTTCTATTGTACTTTATGAGGCATGGTCTGTCACTGAACCTGAGGACTGCCCTAGACTGGCTGGCCAGCAAGCTCCCAACCCTGGTCCTGCCCCATCTCCACCCTTTAGCAATGGGATTACAGGTGTGTATCGTCAACCTGGCTTTTCCACGAGTGCTAGGGATCTGAGCTGTGAATCTCTACTTTTCAAAATGTCCTATGATCTCTTCAGAAACAAGTTAGTTACCACTGCTGCTCTTATTTTTCCTGGAGATAAATCAGATCTTGTGGTTAACAAATGCAGATTAGAATTAAAGAAAGCTGAAATTATGGCCCACTCGAGTCATATAGCTGTTTCTTGCTGAGTGGTATGACACTCAAGTAGGCGTTACTTTAGACTAGTTTGATTGGGTTTTTAGATTAAGTCAGATGAGTTTAAATATTAAATTTTACGTATTTATATTACTTGGATACCCCAATGTATCATGTCCAGCAAATTCAAGTGTAAGCCATAACTGTGACAATACAAGGCCATTTGCTGGTAGTAGAGTAGGAAGGCAGGCCTCTAAAATATTTAACAGGTGAAAGTTTTCCAGTATTACTTTCTGAAAGTATAATCACTAGAAAAACCTCTGTGTAGGCTTTCTGATGCAACCCTGCATGGTACGCCTGATATACTGCTTTCGGTCGTTATACATAACGTGGACTGCTTTCAACACCTGCATTTCTACACTTCCATTTACAAGATACCTCAACACTCTGCTCTGTTCTAATGGACATTGTCTTTTAACAGACTCAGGCTGCCACTTGAGGCTGTGAATTGCACAATTTCAGTTTGTTTTTATTTGTTATCAGAGGTCAATTCACACCTACACTTCCGGCAAACAAATGTTTCAGGCTGTTCCTCCCTTGTTCTTTCCATCGCTCCCTTTTCTTGAGGTTGGACAGTGATGGAACCTAGTGCCTGACACAGAAGTTCCCAATGCCCACTTCTAAACTTTGGGAAAGGGCCCTTGCTAAAGTGCTCAGGCAGGCTGGAACTTGCCATCCTCCTGCTTCAGTCTCCCAGGTGGCAGGATATAGGCACAGCTTGTCTCTTTGTTATCTTAATTAAAAGACAGTAGTTGTGATCTTCTGAGATGCTACAAAAATGCATGAGCCCATCATCATCCGTAGCAGGCTCATTATGGCAGCCTAAGAGAGGTAAGCATCTCTGTTATGGTGACCGTCTCCTTCCAGATCATTAACTACAGCTATGGACACCTGATCCCCAGTGACTGCACTAAGGTCTGTGGGCTCTCCAGCCAGCTTATTCGGCTTCCCATTTTGGCTCTTACTTCTGTATTTTAGCTCCCAGTTAAGCTACACCTTGTCTCTTGAGTTATCTGGCACAGGCTGAAGGGGCTACCTCTTGCAGTTGCTGCAAGTCTAAAAATTAAACAACTAGATGTGTTGTAACACAAAGCTTTGCTTTGTAAGTAGCAATTTATCTGTACATTAGTTAAAAAATTTCAACCATATGGTGGATGGATGCAGTTTTAGACGCCCAGTTTATCTACTCAGTCTCACATGTATTTACTGAGCATTTACTGTGTTAGGCATTGCTCAAAATATGAGAGCTATATCAGTGAACAAAATCAAGAAAACCCCTACCCTCGTATGACTTTTTCAGACAGAAGTGGGCGGGAATTAAGTCACTGAACTCTATACTTGGAAATGGCCATAAATGCTGTACAATGGGAAAGAGACAGTTGAGGGCTCTCTGGAGGGTCAGCAAGGAAGAAGCTTGATACGTATGCTTTGCTTTAAAAAAAAAAAAATTAAAGGACATTTGATTTCCATTTGGTTTCCTACATTTAGAAACCCAGTCAATTAGTGCATTTCTCCCTAACTCTCCACTAAACTCCCTGTCTTTCTGTAATGTTTCTGGGATCTACCCTGATTTGACCACTCAGGACGCTGTTGCTATCTTAACCCCCTCTCTAGTCTCTCCTTACTTTAATCTACCCTTCCATTTGTGGAGTGTGTGCCTCAGAGTGCTACCCAGCAGGAGGCTGCACAAATACATGCACACCATGTTCACAGCACCACTCACAACAGCCCCAGTGGCCGGTGAATGAACAAGGAAAACAGCACAGACATTAGTTACAATAAATATTGAGACTTACTGGGCAGCCATTATGTGATTCAACTTACAGGAGATGCCTAGAATTAAGTTCATGGACAGAATGCAGAAAATGGTTTGGCAAGGTTAGTGGAAGGGATGGGGGGATCACTAATTATGTCGTTTCAGTCTGAGAGGATGACAAAGTTTTAAAGATGGTAACAAAACAATGGCAGTGCTTCATGTCACTAAGCTGCTCAATTTTAATCACTAAACCCCATAAATTTTACGTTATCTTTCACTACACTAAAGAATGGTCAATGAGACCAAGAAATCACGTTCTTAATTATATGTTTGAAACATATTTGATTCAGTTATTGGGAAATGTTCACATATACTTGGACAACATACAAATAATTTTTATAACAATCTCCACATAAAGATTATCTTATTTGAAGCATAGAAAAAAACATAATATTACATTTATGTGAATTATCAATTTAGTTTTAAAACCAAGCCAATACTAATATGATTATCTCCTCTCACCATCAGGAAAAATTAATTCCACTCCAACCCAAAGCTTAATTTAATATGTAATTATAAAATTAAATATATATAACCTATCTTAAACTTTTTATACATAGTAAATGTCTTGTATTTATTGACTACCTTCCGAAACAGAACTGGACTCACCGAAGCATATATTATATCAAAAGGACATGCCAATAATACCGAAATCATTTTATTTTTGTCACCGACAACATGCAAGACACTGCCATTGTATCATTGGTTTCTTTATTTCTTATGAGCTCATTAAAAATATGCTTACATTTAAAAATGAAACACAATATAGTTCCCTATAAACATGAGACACAATATGTTCTCTATAAATATAATCCTTTCTCAATATATTTTTCTACTTTGTTTCACATATAAATAACCTAATCTACAAAACCATAAATAAAACTATCAACTCTATGGTCTAGAAGTAAATACAAGTTGTGGAGTCTGAGAAAGTATTTTTGATTTTATAAATAACATGCAATATGTGCATCAGCATTCATACAATTCTTACAAGTTCTTACTATCTCCCAACTTGGGAGAGTTCCTACAGTAGACCTTTCAATTTACTTAGTAAAGATGTCATGCATTGAAAAAGTCAAAACAGCCACAGCCCACACTTTGTCTGTGGAGATCGGGTCTCACTATGTTGCCTATACAGCCCAAGGTGGCCTGCGGTGAACAATTCCTCTGCCCCAGTCTTCTGGTGGCAGAGAATACTCGTCAACAGTTGAGATGAGTTTAAGGGCAGCAGAGAGGGTAGCTGCTTAACTACTAAATCTCTTAGAAACCACTTCCACTTGTCTGAACTACAAAAAAGGCTACAGAAAAATGAATGCTTGTACATCATGTAAATGTCAGAGAAAATGAAAATTTAAGAAGCAAAAATTCAGATTAAATCCATATTAAGATTGTGAAAATATTCCACTGAGATTCTGTAACAGGAACAGAACTAATACCATCATAAATTTTTTAAAATTTATTTTTGAGCCATCATTTTCATGAGTTTAAGCTTTAATGGTAAAAATAATGACATACAATTTTTTTCTGCAAAGTCATACTTAAAATTACTAGTACACATTTCATGAGTTTTTTTAACAAGTGGAAATCCTACTTCAGAAAATATTATGAATCAATTTGTTGAAATACACCACCTATGTACTGATTAAACAGCCACTCAGGATTAAATAGTTAGCATTCCTATTATTTTAAGGCAATAAAATTAAAAAAACTTTGCGTGTTTGCTGTTTTCACTTTATACATTATTATGTAGGCCTTTTTTGGGTATAAAATTTTGAAAGAAAAGCATTCTCAGCTACTCTCATTAGGTTTAAATGGTTCAAAACTACAGATAATGCTAAGCCAAGTCCTGGCATTATTTTTAAAATCTTAAGTTTCTAAAAGTTCTAAGTTTTAGTCAATACTTTTAACTGCCAAAAGACTACTTAAAAAACTAAATATTTTGTTAAAGATATGATTAGAAGATATGCCTTTGATTCTTTTTTAAAAAACAAGATGTGAAACACAAAAAAAGACAAAATTCACAAATGGCAGCTGAAATCCCATCAACTTTCAGCCCAGTGGAACATGTAGCCACAGTTATTATGCATAAACAATTCAAAATTAAGGTTTCTAATGGAAATGTCAACAAGTCATAACTACTATTCATCCCCTCTGATGTGTTCCACTAACTTCAACCAGGCGCAACAGCTGTGTACATCTGAGAGATACTGTTTAGAAAATTACAGCTAGCAGAGCTATAAATAAGGAATACATAAATAAGAGCACAGCAATGCCATGGAATTGGGACCATTAACAAGATGGCTGTGATGTAAACATGCCTGCTAGGTCTCCCTTAAACCACTTCCCACTGACTCACACAGCCATGGTTTTATAATTCTTTTAAAAAGAAAACATTTTCTACGCAGCAAGCAGTAATATCATTGTACATCTTGACTACAATGCAATCTTCAAATTTTCTTTCAGAGGTTGACATATGTGTTCAGGACTTTCCCGGAAGTCAGCTTGTATTTTCAGCAGCCTAGAACAAGAGAGCAAGACTTGTGATTTCAGAAGCCATGATGAAGACACACGGTGGAGGTAAATCTGTCAGTTTTCAACTATATTGAACAAACGGCTAGCTATTCCCCACATAACTGAATTACTCTTATTGGGAAAACACTGTGATTTTTATTTTTGTTGTAGCAGCAAGATTGTCCCGCACGCCTTTAATCCCAGCACTCAGGAGGCAGAGGCAGGCGGTCTCTGTGAGTTTGAGGCCAGCCTGGTCTACAGAGCGAGATCCAGGACAACCAGAATTGTTATATAGAGAAAACTTGTGTCAGAAAACCAAAAGAAAATCTTTTAAATTTACTGCTAGACTACAAACAGAAAAAGAGCATGTAAAAACGTACTACTTAAGAGTTAACATATAATCTTCTTTTCCAAAGTCTTCATTCGTTTTATTGTAGCACAAAGACAGAATTAAAAATGAGGAAGACTTATTAAGCTACAAAGAAGGCAGAACACCAGCAATAGAACAGTGAACATGTTTTTAACCTCTCTCTCTTCTTCATTTTTTTTTGCTAAAAGGCATTACTTGTGGTATTATTTACTTAAAAAAAAAATCATTTTATTGTAATGAACTCAGAAAAAAAACCAAAAACATCACACTTGAACTCCTAGTCCCAAACTCCATACATCTCAATGATACAGTTAGAATGTCC
This sequence comes from Peromyscus aztecus, assembly GCA_902168405.1. Taxonomy (NCBI): domain Eukaryota; kingdom Metazoa; phylum Chordata; class Mammalia; order Rodentia; family Cricetidae; genus Peromyscus; species Peromyscus aztecus. The sequence goes on along the minus strand of CABHPQ010075133.1, from coordinate 7,107 downwards.
TTTCATTTAGGGTTTTATACATCACTACCAATTACATTTTTATGTACTTATACACGCACACACATGCACGCACAGACAGATGGGGGCTTGGGAAAAAATAGCATGACAGTTAAAACTAGAAAAACAATTAGCTTTTCATCTTTCATGATTCATCTCTAAAATCTGCCTGCATTTTTGTCCTTCCTCACCACCTAGTGTTACCCTTTCTTGGTCTCCTTTCTAAAGTATGCAGTACCCCTTACAGCTGTTACACATGTACGTATTATAGGCTAGGCTCTGTGTATGAGGGAGGATACTCAGGATTTTCTTTCTAGGAGTGGGTAACCTCACCTCCCAGGTGTGTCTGATCATTCACAAAACCCGATCTGATACGTATTTCTAGAAGGAACCGAACAGTTAAGCATCTACCAGTAACCCAACACTTGGGAGGCTGAGCCAGAAAGAGCTGGAGCTGAAAGTCAGCTCCAGCTCCATGGGGAGGAAAAACCAAGCAAAGACTTAATATCATTTCTTAATGCCAATATGAAAATGATGGACTTTGCTTTTCAAGACAGGGTTTCTCTGTGTAGTCCTGGCTATCCTAGAACTCACTCTATAGTCGAAGCTAGTCTTGAACTCACAGAGATCCGCCTGCCTCTGCCTTGAACGCTGAGATTAAAGGCATACACCACCACCACCCAGCCCTGAAAATGGTGAATTTAATCTTAGAAAAATACATGATATACTTCTATCTGTACTTCTAATTAAAATTTCCTTTTTAGCTATTTCAAGAAAATATGGTAAAATGTTGGCAAAAATATAAATAATGCAATAATATAAAAGTTCTTTTTCCTTACAGGCAAAAGAACTGACCTTGTCTTCCTCAGAATGACCGGTGCACAAACATAGTGTGAGCTAGCTTTTCTCTCCTCAGGACTTAGCACACAAAAGAGTTAGAACAGAGTTTAAAATGTCTTGCCGGGTGTGGTGGCACTCTTGAAGGCAGAGGCAGGATGACATCCATGAGTTTGGGGCCAGCCACAGATACAAAATGAAACTGTCTCAAAAAGAGAGAACGTTAAAAAAGCTGGCTTCCATACCCTTTGTCAGACAGTGCAAATGGAAAGTGCAGGCCAACCACTTCACTCTCAGTAGCTGGGCTTCATTACTACGAGCTTCGTCTCCTTGGCAGCAGGTCACCAACGGTAGAGGCAGTACCTGTCCTGCATGACTGGAGGAAGTCATACCAGTGTTGCCGGAGCCTCTGGTCTACTCTACACAAGGCAAGTATTCACTTAACTATCACCTATTCCTACTTTCCAGTTCCTTTTCATCCTGCTGTGAAAGCTAAAGCTGAGGTTTTAAAAAGATGACAAAGAAGGTAAGTGAATTGAAAAGAAGCTGGGCAAAACCCTGTGAAATGCACTCAGAAGTGCAAATAAAAAAAAAAAAAAAAAAAGAGGACCTATACGTGTCCCTTAACGAGAAATGGCTGGAACTGAGGTTCCCAGTAACTAACACTGACAACCATGGAGCAAAGGAAACTCACATGCTGTGATGAAATAGAAATGAAGACAGCTACTTTGGGAAAGCTTGGCGCTGTAATCATTTATGAAGTTGATAACACACACACCCTATACAGCCCAGTCATTTTGTGTCTAGGTCTATACCAAAACCAACTGCACATATGGAAGGAAGCCTGAGGACATGGGCTACAATGCTCAGAGTAGCATTTTTTACAACAGTCTTACATTAGAAACAACTAAATAGGGTAAATGTAATATATTTGTAGAAGGAAACTTATTTGCAAAAAAAAAGAAACACATTACAGTGACATTCATCATAAGTGAACATCACAGACATGACAGTAAATGAAAGAACCCAGTAGAAACAATGAAGCTTAAAACGTTGACCAAGTTATAGTAGCCTTTTCTAGTTCAGTCAGTGAGACTGGTGGATGTCTACTATAGAACTCAGGAGACTGGAGGGGAAAGCTGGAGGAAGAGAAGAGTGACTGTGGAGGGAACCGGTTTTTCTAAGAGGCTGGTAGAGATCACCATACGGGTATTTAATCCTCTCTGTGTGTATGGTCAACACCAGGTGTCTTCCACAATCACTGTGCACCTTAGCTTTTGAGAGCGGGTCTTTCGGTGAACCTGGAGTTTATTGATTTGGCCACAACTGGGCAGCAAGCTCCAGGGAATCTTCATCTCTATCTCCCTAGCTCTAGGGATACAGCATGCATTCCTGAACCCAGGGGGATCAAATTCCTGTCTGTACCTGTCATGGGAAGCACCTCACTGAGGTGCCATCTTCCCAGCCCTCTTAGTATTTATAACCAGCATCTACCCTGTGTTAGGTTTCAAAATCAAAGAGTAATAAAATAAAAAATGCTGGGTTGCTTTGAAAAACAACAATCTGGAAAACAAGCCACTTGCATTGCATACTTTATATAGAGCCATTATCTCAGAAAAAAGGGAAAAAAAGCCACATTGCTGTTGGACAAGTTTAACTGTAATCATCTGAAGTTTCAATACTCGTGGTTAGTGGGATGCCTGACCATCACACAGCCTTCTCTCCTGCTGTCTTCACATGTGCTGTTTCTGTTTACTTGTATTCAAACATCTAATAAGGACACCAACTGTTGGATTAGAAGCCACCCTAATTCAGGATGAACTCATTGTAATCTGTGACACACACACAGATACTATTTTCAAATATAGTTAGATTTATTGGCAGGAGGCACAATTCTACCCAACTCAGAAAAATTCTAAAAATAGTGAGATTCCTAAGAAAAGGTAACATGGTTTGTCAGAATTTCTGTGGTCTGAACTTAGCTTCTGGTCTTGAGACTTTCTCCTGATGGTGTCAAAAGTAAGTTAATCTGATTTAGCTAGATCATTCACAGAGCTTCTTGGTCATTTCTAGCTGGCAGGCTGACCAACTCTGCAACTATCCTGGCCCAGAACCAGGATTATGTGTTGGCCCACCCCAAAATCCACCCCATCTGTGATCTGCTGGAACAAAGGGGTGGGGGTGGCCTGCAGACCCAGGGCAGCAACGGGATGTCCAGGAAGAGGTCCAGTGAGAGCCCAGACCAATGATTTCTTTGCAATGAATGCCTACATGTAAAGATGTATAGATAAAGGGGTTTTCTGTGTGACTCACTGTGTCTCACTGTAGCTTCCATGCATGATGAGATTTTCCCTTCTTTTTTCTCTTAATTTTTATTTTGTTTTATTTTAGGGGATGGTCGTTGCAGGGGCAGAGGGCAGATGTGAGGATGGGAGATGCATGGGATTGGGATGCATGATGTGAAAGACACAGAGTAAGTAAAAAGAACGTTAAGAAAAACAAAAACAAAAACAGAAACCTAATATGCAAATCTAACCTTCAGTGCTTCAGTACCCTTGCGAAGCTCCTTAATAACAGACGATAAAGCTTCTGGGTTGATTCCTTGTTCACAAAGTCGTACACAAATAGACAGCGTTTCCATATCTAAACCAGTATTCAAAATTCTTGAAATCTCAAGTAGAACTGAAAAAGATACAGACACAATTTTTAAAAAGCATGTTTTAACACTTAAAAACAAACAAACAAATAAAACTGCACACAGCACTGTAGATGAAATTCTAAACGGTCTTAGTAAATGAGAAACACAGAGCCAAATACAGAGTTGAAGCCTAAGAGATCAGAGCAAGAGCCACGACTCCCTTTAGCTTACCACATGCTGCCGTCGCTTCCAGAGAGAGAAACCTTCTTCCTGTGTCCGGTCTTCTCATTGCCTTTCTGTTCTGCCTTCTCACTGGCTCTAAACCCAACCACATGACTTCCTCGTCACTGCCTGTCTATACAGACCTCCAGGTCTCTATGGTTGGTACTGGGATTAAAGGCATGTGTCACCATGTTTGGCGGTGTCCTTGAACACACAGAGACTCTGCCTGCCATGTGATCAGATTAAGGGCGTGTGCTACCACTGCCAGACTTCTGCTTAATGGCTATAGCCTCTGATCTCCAGGCAACTTTATTTATTAACATACAATTAACATACAATGTGAAAATCACATTTCAGCACAAATAAAATGTCACCATACAGCACTTCTTTTCTTCTTAATGGATTGAACAGGTTTTATTTAGGCATATTTATGTATATACATATACATGCAATAACAATTAGTAAAAAAATAGAGATCATAAATTTGAAGGAGAGCAGGGGAGGGAATATGGAAGGGCATGAAAGGAAGAAATTATAATTTCAAAAGTTTAAAAAAATGAGTTAAAGAATTTGTGGGAAAGCACTTTAACGTGATATCTATCACTTGAAAATTAATTCATTCATATTAAAATTTAAAAAAATTTTAATATTCTTTTCTCACATAATCTATTCTGATTATGGTTCCCCTCCCTTTTCTCCTCCCAGTACCTGCCACCTTCCCTCCCATCTGAATCCCACTCCCTTTCCATTCTCATTAGAAAACTAACAAGCTTCTAAGGGATAATAGAATACATATAAACTAACACATCAGGGTTGGACGAAACACACAGAAGGGAAAGAGCACAAGAAAAGGCACAAGCATCAGAGACCCGCTCGTTCGCACACTCAGGAATCCCATCAAAAACGTAAACTGGAAGCCATGGTAGATACACACAGAGGACCCGGTGCAGACCCGTGCAGGCCGTGTGCATGCTGCTTCAGTCTGCATTCACATGAGCTTTGCTCATGCTGATTTAGAGGGTCTTGCTTTCTTGGTGTCCTCCATCCCCTCTGGCTCTGTACACTCCTGCTGCCTCTTCTTAGCAGGGTTCCCTGAGCTTGGAGGGAAGGGATTTGGAGACATCCCCTTTAGGGCTGAGTCTTCCAAGGTCTCTCACTCTCTGTGTAATGGCTGGCTGTGGGTGTCTCTATCTGTTCCCATCTGCTGCAGGAGGAAACTTCTCTGATGATGGCTGAGCAGGTGATTATCTATCAAGGAATCAACACTTCAGGATTCAGAAACCAGCATTTGCTTCTCAGCTTATTTTTCCACATTTATTGGTTGATTGATTAATGTGGGTTCCCACAGGCTCCAGTGTACAAATAGAGGTCTGAGGGACAACTTACAGAATCAGTTCTCTCTTCAACCATGTAGGTCCTGGAGATCAAACTCAGGAATCAGGCTTGCTAGCACGGTACCCTTACCTAGTAAACCATCTTAATCTTGCAGCCCAGTGTTTTGGCTTTTGAAAACTTAAAAATAGTTGCATTTTCATGGAAATGAAACTTAACCTCCAAGCTGTTTTAAGAATTCAGCTGTCCTTACTTCCTCCATTGATAGAATACTATAACTGTGATATATTTGTATATACTAAATTTTATTTCAAGACAAATTCTAAAAGAATTACTCAGCGACATACACATTTAAAGTTTTAGAATCTTTGATAATAATTTGACAGAGTAATTGCATCTGTTGACTTTATTAATAAAAGTTTGTATACTTTAACTTTACTTTTAAACTTTTTTATTTTATGTGCATGAGTGTTTTGTCTATAGGTACGAATGAGCGCCACATACTTAACTTATGGCGCCACACACTTAACTTATGGCCTTAACTTCATTTTCTACAGCACTGCATTTCATGGTAGTTCATTAAAGCATCTTTTTGACATTAAAAGCAGCAGCATTGAGAACCTAGGTTATTTAAGTGCTCTTCCAGGAATCCTTTATAGGATTCCTTATAGGACATACAAACACCAATTCCCTTGACTTTGTTAAATGGTGGTTGATTCCAACATGTGTTAGACTTGAAGTCAACTGGTAACGTATTACCTGTTGTATACTTTTCCCTTGCATTATGCTTAGGATAGTATTTCCCATGCAGAGTAGATTTATCATTGTTTTCGTCCGGCACTTGAGAGTTGATTTCTCCCTTCCATAAACATTTAGATATTTGACTCCTTGCTGTGGGATAATGCTTTTTGTACACTGGTTTAATAAAACGCTGATTGGCCAGTAGCCAGGCAGGAAATACAGGCGGGATAGGCAGACAAGGAGAATTCTGGGAAGAGGAAGGCTGAGTCTGGAGATGCCAGCCTGCCATCCAGGGAGCAGCATGTAATGGCACACAGGTAAAGCCACGGAACACATGGCAACATATAGATGAAAAGAAATGGGCTGAGTTTAAGTGTGAGACCTAGTCGGTGGTAGGCATGGGCTAACGGCTGAGCAGTTTTAATTAATACAAGCCTCTGTGTGTTTACTTGGGTCTGAGTGGCTGTGAACCGGGCAGGACACAGGAAAACTTCCAGTTACAATTCCTGGAGTGTAGTTAGAAAAGATCCTTTTCCCAGAAATAAGCCAGTTGCAACAATGTAGTTTGTTGAATGACACGTCCTTTTGTCATTATACTGCAATTGCTGCCTTTACCACATAACAAGTTCTCAGATCTCTACAACACGGTTGTGTCCTAGCCCTATCATTAATTACTAATTTTATATTGCACACAGGTTAAATATTCTTTTGCCACTTTCATGTAAGAAAAAGCCTTTTTTTTCTCAGGGTGAAGTCAAGTATTTTCATCAATTTCCAAAACAAATTTATTGGGCTTTCTGCTTGAACTGCATAAAGTCATGGATTATTTTGGGAAAAATGGACAAGTTAACAATATTTAGTCATGTGCTGGAGAGATGGCTCAGAGGTTAAGATGGCTGCTCTTCCAGAGGTCCTGAGTTCAATTCCCAGCAACCATATTATGGGATTTAATGTCCTCTTCTGGCATAAAGGCATACACGCAGATAGAGCACTTGTATACATAAAATAAATAAACAATACTTAGTCACTAATTTAATTCAGTTTTAAGTACTGAAAACTGTCACAGTATTTGTGCTAACATGAAACTTTTCCCACTATTGTTTATTTTTATGTCTCATAGTCCAATGTGGACCTTAAAAGTATACTTTCCATGTGAGTATTAAAAGTTTTTGAAGCCGGGGGGTGGTGGTGGCGCACGCCTTTAATCCCAGCATTTGGGAGGCAGAGGCAGGTGGATCACTGTGAGTTTGAGGCCAGCCTGGTCTACAAAGCGAGTTCCAGGAAAGGTGCAATGCTACATACACAGAGAAACCCTGTCTCGAAAAATCAAAAAAAAAAAA
>CABHPQ010075132.1:0-16076 GCA_902168405.1 Peromyscus aztecus | reverse complement strand
AGGCTCAGTGTAGAAAGGAGCTTGCTCTGAGCCTGATGACCTGAGTTTGAATTCCAGAACCCACACAGGAGGAGAGAACCCATCCCTTCAAATTGTCTTCTGACCTCCATACACAAACTATGGCAAATGTATCCCTCATTCCACCACAGAGACGACATAATGAATCCATTTTATTGTTCCTGTAGATGCAGACATACCACTATTAGCCATTTTTCCAAACATAGAGAAAGTGGTTCCATAGTATTATCAGCTTCCCAAGCCCACTGACTGATAGTCACTTCCTATTAGTGTTAATCCCATCAGCTAAGAAGAAGACCACTACCAAAATCTTTGAGCTAAATTTGAAACAAGCTTTAATTAAATACTGGCCAGGATGATGGACTCTGGCCAAGTCCATTCCAGGGTTCCCAGGAAATGTCGACAAGTCACATTTTTCAGAGGTTTAAAAAGGCAGTCCCATAAGGCTACCTATTTCCCATCAGGTTCCATCAGGGGCAAGCATATAACCTGATATACTTCCTGTCTACATACCTCCCGCCTACATCCAATCAGAGGCAAGTGTACATCCTGATGTAATTCCTGCACACGTAATTTCCACCTACATGTGATCAAACATGTAGTGCAGTTGACTCAAACTTGTTCAAGGGAGCAGTGAAAACCTATGACTTGTTATCTCCCATAAACAATAGCCACAGCATTTCAGGAACTAGCTGTCCTTGGCCAAGGGGCTTATAGGTTAGAAGCATTTTATTTCATGGATCTCTTAGGCACAGTAATTAAAACTTAAAATATAGCTTTGGCTCTCACACGAGCTGGATTGTCTATATGCTTGTTAGCTAGCTAGACCAGAGATCAAGTATACTAAATTTGAGTTTCAGTATATTGAGGAAGAAGCCTGTGTCAGGCATCAGGTCAGTTCTTATTGAGTTTCTTCTTGCTTTTATAAATGCACAGAAGGTGCATGATAATGGCTATGTTTCAGAAGAAGGCATTGAAGCTGAGAGGTTCTTTTATTTTCTCCTCATCCAGAATTCCTAGGTATCCCTTCCACTTGACCTCCTAAGGGAACCCTGTGCCCACTCCTTGAGGCACATGCTGTCTGCTCATCTCTAGGAGGTCACACATGGATGCTTCCTATTCCCTGTGGCTTCTTCATTGCTTATTGCTTTCCTATAGCACTGTTAAAACTCAAGTCCTTTATTTGAGAGAATAGGCTGAAATATATTTAAACAACACACCATTCAAATTATTTTTTAAAAAGCAATTTTCTACTGTAGATTTAGAAACCGACGGATCTATTTTAGCCCACATAATTTCTGATTAACTAATTTAATCTCTTGGAAATTACATAAGCAAACCTGAAACAAGCCACCATCAATTTCTTGCCTTTGGATGTAACATAATATTTTCAAAAATGAACCAAATAGAGTAATTAGCCCCCAGGCAGAGAAAATGACTCTAATAGCAATCTCCCAGAACATTTTTTTTTTTTTTTGGATTGGAAGACTATGAAAGAAAATGAAATTGTGGCAGACCATGGGTTAAAGCCTTGCTTGTGACATATTTAGCAAAGACTTGGTACACAAATGCCTAGTGAGACCTAATAGGAGGAGCTAAGAGAGAGAGGAGATAGCTATCTGTCCATTAGACAACAGGAATCCTTCTATTGGACCACGTCATCATCATCATCAGTAGTACTGAGCTACCTTCTGTGGTGTGGATGAAGATGGTACTTGGAAATTCTGGAGTGAATTTAGTTTTGGTTTCTTTGAATTCCGTGTGTGTGTGTGTGTGTGTGTGTGTGTGTGTGTGTGTGTGCGCGCATGCTCTAATGATCACAGTACACATGTGGATATGGGAGAACCCATGGACATTGGGCAACTTCTGGCACTGCTGTTATTCTTCTAGCATCCAGGTTCCTGGGATCAAACCCGGTCCTTACGCTTGCTTGCAGGTACCTTTACCTGCTGAGCCATCTTGCCAGCTTCAGCTAATTTTTAAGAAATACATTTTTTATTAGTTCTTTGAGAATTTTATAATATTTTGATTATATTAACTCTCCACCCCTGCAGCTCCTCCTAGACCTATCCCCCTTTCCTACCCACAAAACTTGTGTCTCCTTTCTTCTTCTCTATTTCATAGACACATCAAGTCAAATTTGTGCTACCCATATATTCTTGATCGTGTATGCACTCACTCAAGAGGGGTCCTGCTACCAGTGGTCCAGCCCTTAAAGAAAACTGACTCTCTCTCTCCCCTGGCAACTCTCACCTGCCAGTAACTTTTCAGCTAGGGGTAGGACTTTGTGTCTGCCTCCATCACCGTGCTGGGATTTTATCTGGCTTGATCTTGCGTGGGTCTTGTGTATGCTGTCACAGTTGATGTGAGCTCACATGTTCAACTGCCCTGTCGAATCACAGTTTCTTTGTAGTCATTCAGAACTTCTACCTTTTAATTCAGAATTCTCAACCTTAAATGAGACCTCACACTCCCTTTTCCAAGGCTCAGAGATCATTTTAAATGAAGCCTATATCTACATAAATTAATGTTAGTTCCTGTGTGGTCTGTTTTCTTGGATGAGTGTACCCCTCCATTCTTCTCCAATCTCACTGTATCACCTGGCAAGGCAGGGATGTCTCAGGCTTGGTTTCTGTAGGGAAGTGGCTTCTATTTAGGAGATGACTCTCAAAATTTTACCCCTAATGAGGATACAGTTTAACCAGAAAAACAGAAAAGCACATGGGTATCAGCTTTTGTTTTATCCTTAGGTTAAACAACTGAAGACAGTTTAATTTATTGTCTTAAAAATTACAAGCAAGACAGAAGAGCTCTTTGCCACATGATAAAAGCACAAGAAAATAATTCACCAAGTTATAAAATAGTGTTCTTGCCTGGGAATCTACTACATCTTGTTCTAATTGTGTGATCTTGCTCAAGAGTTTTGACTTCTTGGTGGCTCGGTGCTTTTGTTTGCACAGCAGTGAGAACGGGACCTGTATTTGCTCATAATGATGTGGAAGACAAGTATGGTGAGTCATTTTGAAGTGTTCAAAATCATTTGAAGAGCTATAAAAAAGTAAGTTGTTATTATTTTGCTATTTTCATGATTGCACCTTCTGTTCTGGTCTTACCCACTTTTTGCTCAGATGGAGCTGTTGGGATGGTTGAGGAGTCTCGCATGCAGGAGACTCTACTGAATCTGGGGACTTAGAGAATTTGGATTCCATTTGCTTTATTCTGTTGTGTGGCATGGGAGAAGCAGATTTCTCTTTAATCTGTAACTAGGGTTGATGACAGAGTAGTTCAAATCAAAACAAAATAATCAGAGAAATAACTCAAGTAAGGCTTCAAGGAGTTTTAGATCATTATAAGCATGTGACACAGGTTAGTCTGGGAAGCAAAATATCCCAGCTCCTCTGAATGAAGAGCTGATAGTCTGACAAACAGTTGTGGGAACAATTATTGCTTAAGAAAATCTGAATTTCATAGAGGGAAGAAATTTTGTGTTTTAAATTTGAGGCTGTAGATGCATGTAGCTGCCATAGAAGTCTGTTTCCCAAGCAGTTTATTATTTCTCAAACTCTAAATAAACATAGCCTACAAATGACAAGTGTCCTAGTGTGGTGATGATATAATACTTAAGTACTTCAGCTAGTTGGAAAAGCTTTGCTCATTCATTCATTCATTCATTCATGATTTCTTTCTTAACTTTCCTTACTTTAGTGGGTGAAAATAAATACACAGAGCAATTTAAAACATTATTATTAAAAAACAACAACACCAAAACACTACCACCAATGTTAGCATGGAATTATAGGTGATGATAATGATATATAATTAAATTAAGCATGTGTATTTATTATTTACCAAGTTTTACAAGCTACTTAAGTACTTTATATCTTAATGGATTCATTGCTCATGTTATAATATGGATAAATGTCTCCTCAGAGTTAGGAAAGCAACTTCAATGATAGTGGTGTTAAGTCACTTGCCTAAGATCCCCCAAGGAGCAATTCAAACCACACAATGAATCAATAGACCTAACCTCAGAGAATTCTAAGGAAGCAAGTGAGGAGATACGTATCTACCCCCAAGAAATAAATTCACTTTGAGATGTAGCAGAACAACAGATGTCTGATAAATTCAAAACTGCCCAGTGAAAACTTCTGCAGTTTAACCAAAGAAGATTTATGCAGCAGAGAACCTGATGAATGTTAATGTATTGTTCCAGTTTCATTTTCAATAGACTAAAAAAAAACCTTATGGGAGATAGAGTTTATTTAATTCACAGTAGCTGGTTACAGTCCATCATAGCTGGGAAGTCAAGGCACAGGGACTTGAAGCAGCTGGTCACATCCACAGTCAAGAGCAGAGTAGGTATGCATACATACATCAGTGCTCAGCTGACTCTCTTCCTTTCATTTAGCCTAGCTCATGAAATAGTCCTACCCATACTCAGGATGGACCTTCCCATCTCAGTTGACCTAACTAAGAAAATTCCTCAAAGGTTGATCTCATTCTCACAGGCCAACCTATTCTAGACTGTTGCGGAATAGAGTATTTGTTTAACTATGTAAAGATGTGTTGCATTTGTTTGTGTTGAAAAATAATTGTTTAACTATTGTAGGGGGGCATCACACTCCCACATTTCCCCAGAGTGCTCTAGTAGAAGTGGCAGGAAATATTAGTTAGAAGTATAGAGGGGAGTGAAACAGAAAATACAGGATAGTCTTGAGAGGGCCTGGATCCTAATTCGTCGGGCCCTGACTGTCTCTGCCCTAGGGTTTTTAAAAGAATACCAAGGGGTGGGGCAAAAGACCTCCCTCCAGGACAGCCAAGTGCAGACCATCTCAGACATCTGGTACCCAGGCCCATGGTCCAATCATCCTCTCTATGCAGACCTGCTGGGTAAAGCCTAAATGGGCTCCAACAAACTATATAAAGATGTGTTGCATTTGTTTATGCTGCATTTGTTTAACTATGTATATATAAAGCTGAATGAATGATCAATATTTAGGCAGAGGAGGAATAGGTGGGGCTGGTGGGTGGAGAGCAAAGGGGAGCCAGCCAGCCAGTTGGGGGTCAGTCAGCCAGGGGCCAGCCAGCCAGACACAGAAGAAGCAGAAAAGCAGAATGGACGTACATAGATGAGGTAAACAGACCTTGGCGAAGCACAAAGATTAATAGAAATGGGTTAATTTAAGTTTTTTTAAAAAAGCTATCTAGAAACAAGCCTAAGCTAAGGCTGAGCATTCATAATTAATAATAAGTTTCCATGTCATAATTTGGGGGTGGCAGTCCAAGAAAGCCTGCAACACTAGACAATTATCCATGAGACTCTCATTAAGGTTGTGTCAAACTGACATTTAAAACTAACCAACCCATGTTGTCTCAAAAGATGGTCATCAAGTTCAATTAAATCTTCAAAAGAATATAAATACAGATATTCTATGATCCTGTGGTTCTAGATCAAATGGGTTTATCACATTGAGTAATTAGAATTAAAGGAATGTGTAGCTGGAGAGTTTTCTCTCCGGGTCCCGCCAAGCCCCGGCAGTCCAACAGCCCACTTATAAAATAAACACACAGACACTTATATTATTTAAACTGTTTGGCCTAATGGCTCAGGCTTCTAGCTATCTAGTTCTTACACCTTAAATTAATCAATTTCTATAAATCTATACCTTGCCACATGGTTCGTGGCTTACCGGCATCTTCACATGCTGCTTGTCATGGCAGCGGCTGGCAGTGTCTCCCTCCGCCTTCCTGTTCTCTCAATTCTCCTCTCTGTTAGTCTCGCCTATACTTCCTGCCTGACTACTGGCCAATCAGTGTTTTATTTATTGACCAATCAGAGCAACACATTTGACATACAGACCATCCCACAGCAGGAATCCATTGAATACAGTTAGTATACCAGTTCTTAAAGCCTGGAGTTTCTCTGTTGTTAAAGGCCATTGCTGAACCCATACAGGCTTGTCTGTTAACCATTTTAAAGGTAGAGCTGTTGGTGTCTTTGGGAGATCATCAGTTGTTTTGTTCGTTATCGGAATTAACCAGACAAATCGCTCCACCAACTAAGAACGGCCATACAGTTTGTAAGCAATATAAGTCTCTGTGTTTACTTGGTTGGGTCTGAGCGGCTGTGGGACTGGCAGGTGAAAGAGATTTGTCCTGACTGTGGGCCAGGCAGGAAAACTTAAGCTACAAATTCTGTTGTTAATACATCCCAATATAGATTAGGTACATGCTCTACCAGAGGCATATAAAGCTTAAGGAAATGTGACAGATGATATCATAGCAGACTATACCCAACAAATCAACTATTGGCTATTTATAATTATATTCCTGCTTCAGAATAAATTAGCCTAAACCATCTTCCATATCTGCTCAGTAAATTAGTGCAAAGGACCTCCCAAACCTAATGAATTACAGCTTGGTTTGGTGTGCAAGCAGGTTGTAAATGGAGTCTATACTTGTAGCTAAGCTACCCAGTTTCAGCCAACTGCAATGGCTGTCACCTCAGCCTATCAAAATCACTGTCATTTCAACCAATCCCACGTAGAAGGCTGTCAAATTAGTCTCCACCACAGCAAATGCCAGATATCACCAGTTAGGTGATCTCTGTATGTAATGTTCAATCATTCTGCTCATGAGATGAACCCAGCCTGAAGCATCTGCAGTCTGGAATACTGCCTGGTTTTAGAATGTTTTATTGCTCAAATAAACGTGATTAAATTGTGTTAGGGTAGTTTTTCTTTTAGCAACTAGGAGAAGAAAAGTCGTTCAATGTCTGGGAAAACAATAATTATGAGATGGAAACTAAAAGTAGTTTGTCAGCTTCCTGGAACCCACACCATGCAGAAGCTTGGCAGATGTTTCACTTTTATGAAATTAATGGTGACAACAGAGAACTAGGCATGGAGACCCTCAGCGGAGGTGAAAAGGGAGTAGAAACACAAGGCTAAAGCGTCAGAGTCTAGAGATGGCTGCCTCATATATACCAAGTTATTTCCTCATCAACACATGACCCCTGCAACCATGGCTCCCCACCTTGAAGCCAAGAGAGAGCCTAAACAGAACCAGGAAGAACCTCCTTGGGACCACATTTCATCTGTTTTCTGAGTTTATATTCCAAATTTCTCAGCACCTAGTGAGTGTCCTGCCAAACAGACAGATACTGGATTCCTAGAGGAGTGGGTAGCAAATATTTTTAGGTTATTAAAATTCACACATGATTAATTTTTTTGGACTCCTATTTCAAAGTTTGTGCTTCTGTCTGGTTAATATCATGGCTCAGATGGTCTATACCTGAAGTCCTCTTTGAGAACCAACTTTAGCATTTTCTGGTTTTCTCATTTTGGGATCACACGTCCCAGAAGTTGAGGGTGTGGCAACTCAGCCTTTTGAGTGCAAAGTTTGTAGGGGAGGGATGGTCTCCTTAAAAAGTGTCCTTAGGCAAGAAGTATCCAACATAATATGCTCTCGCCCCCAGTACATAGTTTTGAGTTTGCTTTTGTGGAGTGTGTTCACCTTTCTTGCCTTGTTCTTCCTTCCTTATCTCTGAGGATGTCATTTTATTTTTTCTTTCAGCATACATAGCAATTATGACTTCCCATAACAATCGAACAACTTGGGCCATTGCTACTCTTGCTCATACAGCCTTGTGGGTCCTCCCTTCTGCTTCTCAGTACCATGGTGCTTACATTGCCACATCTCTAATGTGATCTGAGATGAAATATCTGCAGCATTGCTCTTTCTGCTTAGGATTTCTGTGGGTACTTCAGGGCTTTTGGACTTCCATATGAATTTTAAAGTTCTTGAGTCAACCCTGTATGTAAATGGCTTTCAGAAATGTAGCTGAGTTCACTATTAATTTTGAAAGTCCCAAAATATGAGACGTTCTATCTCCATGTTCTAAGTCTTTAATCTCTTTCCTCAGCTCATAAAACTTTAATTGCAAGGGTTGTTCATCTCCTTGCTTAGATTTATTACTAAACTTTTTTTTATTTACTGTGAATGGGGTTGTTTTCCTGATTTCTTTCTCCATATCTTTGTTGTTGGTAGTGGAAAAGCTACTGATTTTTGGTCTTTGACTGAGTATTCTGTCTCATTGCTGACAGTGTTTATCATATTTAATAGTTTTAGAGGGTATATTTATTTATTTGGTTTAAAAAATCACTTTATTTTTATTTATGTGTGCCTGTGCATGTGTGTGCTGTACCTATGGAGACTGGAAGAGGCCATCGGATCCCCTGTAGTTGGAGTTACAGGCAGTTGTGAGCTGTCTGATCTGGGTGCTGGGATTTGGACTCTCTTCCTCCGAAAAAAAACAGCAAGTGCTCTTGGTTGGTGAGCCATCTCTCCAGTCCCAAGTTTGTAGCACACTTGAAGGATCATGCTATTTTCAAAAAGGGGTCTATTGACTTCTTTCTTTTCCATCTTCTTTCCCTTTTCTTTCTTTCTCTTGCCTTCTTACCCAGTCAGAGCTTCACACACTGTAGTGTTTTAAGAGTGGCTGCTCTCAGGCACCAAATCTCCTTGATTTTGAGGGAAATGCTTTCACTTTCCCCATTCAGTGTAATGCTGCTCTAATTGTGTTATGTACAGCTGTTATTGTGCATGCTGAGGTGTGCCTCTTGTATTCCTAGTTTCTTTAGCAATTTTATCATGAAGAAAATGAGGCTTATCGAGGTCTTTTGTGCATCCATTTCCAATGACCCTGTAATTTCTACCCCTGAGCTTAAGTACTGTGTTGTATTTCTTGATTGGCATCTGTCGAATTACCTTTGCATTCCTAGAATAAAATCAACTTGGTAATTGTGTGTGATCTTTTAAGTGTGTTGTTCTGTTCTGTTTACCAGTTCTTAGTTGAGAATTCTACATCTATGCTAACCAGAGAAATTGGTCTCGAGTTTTGGTTGTTGTGTCTTGGTTTGACTTTGGCATCAGGATGTTGCTGGCACTGCAGACCATGCTTCCTAGTATGTGCTTCCTCCCTGTTTGTGGAATAACTCAAAGAGCACCAATGTTTGTTCTTGGAAAGTGTGATGGAATCCAGCAGGTTTTCTGTCCTACCCTGGCCTTTGCTTTCTTGGGAGACTTATTGCTTCAATCTTGGTGTGTGCTATGCACCTTTTTAAATTATATATATCCTACTGAATGAACTTTGTAGGTTATATATGTCTCAGAGTTTATCTTTTTCTTTGAGATTTTCTAGCTTTGTGGATCATGGGTTTTCAGAATACTGCCTAATGAGCCTCTCTATTTCACCTGTATTTGTTGTAATGCTCCATTTTTCATATTTAATTCCATTGTTTCATATCTTTTCTCCTTTGGTTAGCTTAGCAAAGGATAGGTCTGTTTTGTTTTTTGAGGGAATCATCTATTGTTCCATCGAATCTTCATATTGTTCTTTTATTCTCCTTTTTTCCAATTTCTGCCCCAGTCCTCCTTGTTTGCTCTTCATGTAATGATTTTGAGTTTTGCTTGTTCTTACTTTTCTAAGGCCTTTAGGTACATGATTAAGTCAATTATCTGAGATTTTCTGATTTTTTTCCATGTAAGCACTGACAGCCTTAGACCTTCATCTTACACTTGTCTTTGTTGTTTGACACTCAAATACTCCAATCACTGTAATTTCTTCTGGGAATTTTTATAGTTCCTCTCATGTTTCTTCAAGAACCTACTGTTTATGAATGTTTTATTCAGCTCCCACGCATTTATGTAGTTTGATATTTTCCTTGCTATTGATTTCTCATTTTATTCCCCTGTAATGTAACGGCCTATGAGAGTTATTCTGATTCTTTTGTAGTTGCTAAGACTTGCATTGTGGTTTTAAAGCTACTGTCTTTTAGGAACATCTCTTGGGCTACTGAGAAGGGTGTTTGCTCCAGAGCTGTTGAATGGAACGTTTAGCAGAATGTAGATGTTTATTAAGGCCTTATGATCTATGGTGCTATTGCAGTGTGGTTTCTTTGTTGAATTTTCATCTGTCTGATCTCTCTCTTAATGAGAAGAATAGGATGAAGTCATCATCTGCTCATATGGGCCCATCTTTTCCTTCATGGCCAGTAGTGCTTGTTTTGTGGAACTGGTAGACCCAATGTGCCCTACCAACTTCCTATGTTGTTTTGTTAAACCCATGGAGTCAGCTCAACATTGCTGGTATATGCATGGGTGAGAGTTTATTAGAACCTGGATAGCCTCTCAGGGACCATGTTCTTAAAGAAAAATTTCTTTCTCCTAGTGGCCACCTATTGTCAATAACTCCTCAGCGAGGTGTGAGACTGTGTGCTCACTTCCTCCCTCCATTTAGGATTTTTTTCTGGCTTAATATTGTCTATGCTGTTACAATGGCTGAGCTCATGTGTACAAGTGCCTTGTGCCCAGAAAACACTATTTTGTTGCAGTCCTCCACACCTCTGACTCTTCCAATATTTCTGCTGCCTTTGCTCAGGTGATCCCAAGGCAGTGTGACATACACAACCCATTTAGGGCTAAATACTCAGCAATCTCCTATTCTCTTCATGCACACCAGTTTTGGGTTTCTGTGTTGTTATCTACAGCAAAAAGAAGCTTCTCTGATGAAGACTGAGAGATGCACTGACCTAAGAGTCTAAAGAATAAGTCAGTAAGAGTCAGTTTAATCCTACACCCATTTGGCAGAATAATAGTAGTAGGTTCTCCCCCAGGCACTATGACCTATCTAGTCACAGGTTCTTGACTCCGGTGTCATGCCATGCCACCAACACGAGTTCTGTCTTGTAGCGTAGGCCCCAAATACGGTCAGAGTGTGCCTCATCACACCCTTAACATTATTTCTATGATTGTGTCAACAGGTGTCCCCTGCCAGGCTGATTGCTGTCATAGCTCACAGGTTTCTCAGATGAGTAAGACTGATGATTGCTTTTTCTCTTCCTGTAGCATACACAGTACCTTTCAACATCATGAAAGCTAGCCAGTAGGGATGAACTTTGAGGCCATTACCTGCTTAATTTTTCCTTGTGTTGTGACTTAAGTATGGGGTGTCTTTAGCAATAGAGTCTCACCATCAAATTTTAGGGGTAACCAAAAAGAATGGCAATAGCTGTTGTGATGTATGCCACCTCAGACAATTCACCTAATTTCTTAGATATCAGTATTCTAATCAGTAAAGGGGAGATAACCCATATCATATTATACTGTACAACAAGTCTAAAAAATTGTGATAGAATATTAAAAGTATTAGCTATTAAGCTATATAATAGCCCAGTGTCTGTATTAGTAAGGAAATTCCTACCAACTCCTACCAATTCAGCATTTAATCCTGTACTATACTATATCATTGCTCAAATATATTTTTGTGGCTCTGCTGTAGTCATAATTTTCTTATAAACAAAGACTTGTTCCCTACATAATAGGTACTTGCATATGTGTTAAATTAATACCAAAGAAGAACCATTTATTAAGTACCTAAAATGAAAAATAATTTTATATGAAATTAGAGCACTGAATGATTTAGTGGTGGAGATAGGTATAATGTCACTATTTCCTAAAGAGATTCTTAACCTATTTGGTTCAGATGCCAGAGGATCCCTCTATGGCAGTGGTTCTCAACCTTCCCAATGCTGTAACCATTTAACACAGTTCCTCAAGGTGGTGACCCCCAACCATAAAATTATTTTTGTTGTTACTTCATAACTGTAATTTTGCTACTGTTAAGAATCATAATATGAATGTCTGTTATACAGAATATCTGGTATGTGACTTCTGTGAAAGGGTTGTTTGACCCACAAAAGGGTTGCAACACACAGGTTGAGAAGAACAACTGCCCTGGGATTTTACTTGGCTCTTTGACATAATTTCTAAAGTATCTTTTTGTGTTATTTGGAATAGTTTATGTTGATTCCTCTGTTGATACTTGCACTTGTGGTTTTATTATTGCAAGAGAAGTTCCCCACACATGAAACTTCTTGATGATTCTTGTTGTATAGTGAACTTTTTAATAGTTCATATATATAAGATGGGCTATGAATTTGCTCATCCCTAACAAAGATCCACATTTGTTATTAGAATAGAAATACTAATTCTTCCTTAAGATGAATAATTTAAGTATCATGAGTACACATAGTGCCAAAAGTTAATAACCCGCATGTTTGAAAATCCCATGCATATGCTGTTCTCGGAGCAAAAATTAGTAAATGTCAATAAAGCTACCTCATACATTTTCCTTATTTTTACCTCTTTTAGTGGAAATAACCTATAAGAGATCTTTTTTAAATGTATATTGTTGTTATCCCTTTACTACCCCTAAGCTGAAATTTGCTTAACCAACATTGATCATTTGTGACCTGAAAGTAGGAATTTGTGGAATGCAGTGAATAATTCATATTTTAGAATTTTCAGTTAAAATAATATCCTACATGAAAAATAAAGTTATGTATACTTTTTGTAAAGAACCTGAAATCCTAAGTCTTTGACATCTTTTTCTAGTTAGGTAAGGAAATGACCAGTGGTGGTTCTATCCCATTGCATTACTCAGTAGGACTTTACGACTGTAGCAGCTTTGTTAGGGTGGTGGGACTTTTGGGTTACAGTCTCTTGGTGACCTATGTGATGGCTCTTCCCTCTCTGTCTAGTTTTCCATTCATTTTGAAAGAAGATAGCATCTATCAACAAAATATGTTTGCAAAACCTATGTTCAAAACTGTGGTGTTTAATTCTTCTTTTGATGAAATTTTAATGAAATGAAGTTTAAAAAAATAGTCTAGAGAGAGCATAGTAGCATGTGCTTGCAATCCCAGCTTGTGGAACTGAGGCAGAAGATATCTCTGGCTACACTGAGTGACCCTATCTCAAACAAAAATGGAATGGAAATAAATGTATACAGTATTCGAAAGGCACACATAGGTTCTAAGCTATTTTAAGGTTTTTCTTTCTTTGGGTGGGGGGTGGAATTTAGAAGAGAGAATTGATCCAGCATAGCCACATTACAGAAATGTACAGGAAGAAACAAAACAAAGCATGACTGGAGGAAAGATGCTGAACTGTAGGATGAAGATTGCGAAGTAAAGATATGTGACTCCCTGACTGAATATTCCATGCCCAAAAACTCTACCTTACTTTAAAAAATATATTCCCAAAGGTTAAGTTGAAAATAAAATATTTATATTTCTCTGCCTGGTTCCCATTTCCCCTAACTTGTTCTACTGCTGGCCTTGGAGGAGGTCCCTGTAGCTGCTTAATAAGAAACTTCTGGGTATTTTCAGAAGAGGGGGAGCTCATGAATGGCTGTTAGTTTTATAAAAAGCATGCAGAGTAAATCCAAAAGCTTAGACTTCCTTATGCATAAGAACCCAACCCAAAAACATCAACATAGTTAATAAAATTCATAGTCATTTTATGTAGTATTCAGTTTGTGCTCCAACTTCCCCAATTTGCCCTTAAATATCATTTACCACATGTTTGTCTAGTGGTACCCAATCAGAAGCATATACTGCAGCTGTTCTTCTGTCCAGCAAGCTGGCCTGACATACTGACTGGATTAGCTGTGCCGCAGACATCCTATGGACACACTTGACCACTGCTTCCTCCTGGAAGCAATTATTCATCTTTGAATATTTCAATTTGTTTTCCCTGATACTGTTTCTATAAAAAAAAAGACAGGATATGTGGAGAAACAGTTCGGATGGCATTAGGTCATTGGTAGTTACATTATTTAGTTGAAAGGCAGAAAGCGTGACTTTATGTTTAACATTAGAAACGTATTTTTTCCTTTTGTGCTTTAAGGTATGTCCCATAAAGCAGTTATTTAAAAATAGCTTAAAGATTCAATAAATTTGGGGGAATATGTCAGGAGTGCAGTTTCATGGGCTTATTATATAATGTTCTCATCAATCCTTAGGTTTCACACCTCTCTGTGCCACCTCAAGTTATTATTTCTGTATCTGATTATACATTTCTGAGAATCACATTACAATTATGTATTTTCTTGATCTATATATTTTTGCATATTCCTGTGTGTACTGATAGATCACTGCTGTAATTAGGGTGTTGTTTAACTGAAATCCCAAAGGTTCATGCGAATGAAGCTGGGTCTCCAGATTCTGGGTAGTGGTGAAGTCTCTGAGATATGAAACTGGTTAAGAGGCAATTAGAACATAGGGTACCATCACAGGGGTAGATTAGGGCTGGATCTAGGGTTGTCCACTAGAGTTATGGATTTCTTGGGAATAGGGTAGTACTGTAAGAGTGGATTGTTAGAAAGCCAATCTGCCCTACTGTCGTGGACGTTTCTGCATGTGGATGTTGCCCTTTCCCACTTCTGTGACCTGTAATACAGCTAATAGAAGTTTTGTCAACAGCTGAAGAGATGTTGGCCCTTAGAACTCCAAAACTGTGATTTAAACCAAATCTTTCTTCATAAGCACAAGGTATTTTGTGCTTATATTATATTGTGCAAAACTGACTGATGAAAATATCCTTTCTTCGTTCTGGGATGTGATCTTAATTAGTTCCAAGGGCATAGTATGGCATGTGTGATGGTTTGAAAGAAAATGGCCCCCAAAGGGAGTAGCACTATTAGGAAGTGTGGCCTTGTTGGAGTAGGTGTGTTCTTGTTGGAGGAAGTGTGTCATGGTGGAGGCAGGCTTTGAGGTCTCATATATGCTGAAGTCATGCCCAGTGAGACAGACCACTTCCTGTTGCCTTTGGCTCAAAATGTAAGAACTCTCAGCTCTAGCACCATATCTTCCTGGATGCCACCATGTTGCTCCATGATGATAATGCACTAAGCCTCTGAAATGTAAGCCACCCCAATTAAATGTTTTTCTTTATAAGAGTTGCCAGGGTCATGGTGTTTCTTCACAACAAAAGAAACCCTAACAAAGACTGAAAAGGCAAACTAAAGATAACTTGCATGGTATGAACTTACGTATAACATTTCTTTATATATTTTAGTTAATTAATTTGGAGTTTTGATGCTTTTTTGCTATTTTTTTAAAGTAAAGGCTAATAAAAATCAATACTAGGAAGTAGATTCATAGATACTATGTGCCAGGTAATTCCTGTCATGATGTAAGTCCCCCATGGAGGATTTGTGTATATGCTTCATTTGTTTCTTCATTCTATCACATACTTAAAAAAATATTGAGACTATCTAAGGTTAATTGTTAAACCTAAATTATTTTGTTAGGGCTGTTAATTATGTAGCACAAACCCTATATCTAATAATTAATATTTCTTCTCAAATTGGTTGGATTGAGAAATTCCCGGAGGTAAGTAAAGCATGTCACTGGGCGTGGCTGTGAAGGAGTTTCTAGAGAAGACTGACTAAAAGAACAAGACCCACCTTTAAAAGGAGTAGGACCATCCCATAGGCTGGGATCCAAGAGGGAAGAGGAAAATGCCAGATAAAACCAGAGTAAGCATTCTCTCTCTCTGCTTCCTGCATGCTATGAAATGAGCTACTCTGGACTGACACACTATCCCTGCCATAAACAGAAACTCCTGAGACTATATGCCAAAGTAAATATTTCTCCTTATGGTGCTTATGCTGTGTTGCCACAGTGACAGAAAGTCTGACTGGCCAAGAGAATTGGCACCAAATGTGGAATTGTTGCTGTGAGTATTCCCCAAAACAATTAAAAAGCTTTATAAGTAGTTTGTGCAAGAAATCTGAAAAATTTAGAGATGCAAGATAAAAAAGCGATAGACGGATATGATTTAAGCTTAATGAATAGTTCTGGTGGTAACTCAGAAGACTAGAAAGAATTCTGGTATGATTGATAGTAAAGACTGCGGTCTTTAGGTTTCAAATGGAGATGGGGGCTTGTTTGGGAATATAGGTCGAGGAACTTGCAAGGCAGTTCATCTTTACAATAATGTCATTCTTTCTACCTATTCCTAGCCAAGTTTATAGTGCAAATTAGGAGCAAGAAGCAGAGCAGAAGAAGACCTTTGTAACTTGGTCTGACAAATTGTTATAAAGTTTAGGCTACAAAAA
This sequence comes from Peromyscus aztecus, assembly GCA_902168405.1. Classification (NCBI taxonomy): domain Eukaryota; kingdom Metazoa; phylum Chordata; class Mammalia; order Rodentia; family Cricetidae; genus Peromyscus; species Peromyscus aztecus. The sequence continues at coordinate 91 of CABHPQ010075132.1, read as the reverse complement.
CATTGTTGCTAATTTTATATTGTTTTTCTTTTTTTGTATGAGATGTATTTGGGTACCTATGTATATGGGGTGGGTATGTGTGTGTGTGGGG
>CABHPQ010075128.1:0-15744 GCA_902168405.1 Peromyscus aztecus | reverse complement strand
CTTTCTGTTTCCTCTCTGGTTTTCTGGCCTGAGTGACCTGTGGTTCTGGTGACTAGTAAGTCTTCAGGTCCAGTAGTGTGTCTCTGCTGACATTTTGGTGGCCTGCTTGGCTTCTGGGGTTTTGGGTGCTCACTTTGCTTCTGAATTTCTGTTAACTAGTGTGGCCTCTGGGGTTCTGGATACTGGTGTGGTCTCTGAGGTCCAGGTACCTGGGGTATTTAATATCAGTGTGGCCTCCAGTAGACTGGGTGTCTTCTGCCTGAGTTGTGGGCTGGGATATGGAGCCCAGGTGAGGAGGTGCTGTTGGGGACTGCTGGGCAGGGCTTAAGGGGTTTTAGCAGGTGATGGGTAGTGTCTTATCTGAGGTTCCTAGTATGTCATGGCCTCTGGTAGAGTGGGAATCTGCTTATTATTCTTATATCATTACAAGTTATATCCTTCTACAAAATTGATCACTGTAGCTGATACATGATATAATATAATCTTTGTGATAAGAGTATTTGAAATTTATTCTCAGTGATATTGAGATGTATGGCATTCACTTATTAGCTCTATTGCCGTTCTGTAAATCCATGTAAACATCAAGATCAATGCTATCTAATGGGGCCTTTGTGTCTTTTGATTACAGTCATCCCAGGATCTTATGGCCACCAGTCTAGTCTGTTTTTAGAATTCGAAGCTTTTGTAGCTTTTAACACATTTCTTCTGCTAGCCATATTACAGAACAGTGTGACAGGGAGTATCATTCAGCAGATTTATGTTGTTGGTTCTTTCTTGTAATCTGAGAAAACGTTTCTGACATGGACCAAGACATTTGGAAACCTGTTGTCACTAAAAAGAAGAGACAACACAAACACACACACACACACACACACACACACACACACACACACACACACACAAGATCAGCTTTTAGATCATCCATCAGTTCTCAGAGAACATATGGTAGACTGCTGTATTAAAAAACAAAATAAAACAGAACAAATTTATTTTACTTATTTATGTCTATGGGTGTTTTTCCTTCATGTATGTCTGTGCACCATGTGTGTGCTTGGTGCCTGAAGATGTCAGAAAAGGGCATTGGATCTCCTGATCTGGAGTTAGAAGTGGTTGTGAGTATTGGTGAAATTATTAAGGCCACTCCACATAGTTAAAAGGAGATTTATTTAATGGTGTAACTTACAAATGAAGGGATAGGTAGGTGGCGGGTTCTGTGAAAGACGCAGCGCAGTCCGGCAGTGTTCTCTGAGGAACTCTCCTCAGTCTACCTCTAGCATCCACGGTCCAAGAAGGAAGAGAGCGCAGCGCATTCCGATCTCAGGTCTTCAGGGCCCTCCCTTGGCCCCGCCTTGTAGGCGTGATAGTTTGAAGTTCTTCGAAGTTCTTTGAAGCCTCAATGGGGGTTGGAACTTCCAGACCAAAACTGGAATGACTACCCACTACATGTGAGCTGTCATGGGATGCTGGGAATCAAACTTAGGACCTCTGGAAGAACAGCCAGTGTTGTTAGGTGCTGACCTTACCAGCCCTGATATTGCCGTTTTAATAGAATTCCACCTTCACCCATTTCCCAGAAAGAGGTGCCGCTTCTTTCTTACACAGAATGCTTAGTAGGTCTTTCCCCATGAATTTACAAGTTAAATGTACTGTATAACTAGAGCTAAATAAAGCAACATACATAATAAATGAGAGAACTGGTACTTGAATGATTTATTATAAAATATAGCAACACAAAACTTATTAAGTAATTGTATAAAGAAATGCTCCTGGCAAGAGTTGTTCACATTGTCAGTATTGACACAATGCCAGTGTCCTAGGTGCCGATGAGTAATTTGGTAGATGGATCTGAATAGATTCTGTCCTCTGCTGAGTTGTTCAGACAGAACACCAACAACAGGTATTGATGCAGGAAGAAATGAGGAAGAGATAGGAAGTCACTTGCAAAAATAAACACCAAGGCACATAGAGAACTAAACAAAATAAAACAGTAGTTTCTATTCTTTTGTATAAATTTGGCTTATGTACGAGCAAATTTTAAAAATTAGAATAACTATTAGCATATATTGTATGCATAATATCTATAATTTCTTTTAATGTGATAAATCATGAAATAATTATCATTAATGTTTGGGAGAATTTCATGCACCTCTAATCCGGGGAATGACATGCAAATGACTTATTCTTTGTTATAAATTGGTATAGTAGATAACAACTTGCCTAATGAAAATTTCAAATTTGTATCCTGAGAGTAGGCTGCACTAGATATATTAGTGATAAAGAATCTTAGTTCCCAGCATGGTGACTCATCTGGTCATTAGCTAGTAAAGTGCTCTCGAAGGAGGATAGTCACAGGTTGATACCTACGCAGAATGTTGATTGCTTTATGAATCAGTTTTCTTAATTGATTAGTGACGATCCTTGGGATTTAGAAAGAAAATTTGACCAAACAAGTCTATCATTCTGTTTTTACTTATAGTGTTTTGAAATTGCTGGTTTGTAGGATGGGCCGATCGTACCTTACTTTTTTTTTTTTTTTTTTTTTTTTTTTTTTTTTTTTTTAAATGATGTAAAATTTACATTTCAATTGTGTTACTAAGCTTTCATGGAAAACTTGTAGAGTTTGTAGTTATTCTACATGTTAAAACAATTTTTGTTTGATTTTTTATATTTGTTTTCTTTTGATATGCTTGAACCAGTTGGTCAATATGCAGGAGCATTTCTTGGTATTTTATTTTATACATACATTATTCCTCTTTTGTATTTGTCTGGCAATATCTCACTATGTTACCCATGTAGGCTCCAAGCTCCTGAGCTCAAGCAGCACTCCTGCCTTGGCCTCTTCAGAGGCTTGTTGACCTGCACCTCTGCCTTGACCTTGTTCATTGAAAAATGTGTGGAAGATGTTTGTCTAAATAACTTTAACTTATTTTTCTGTTAAGTCATTAATGATTATTAAAAAATGATTTTTTTAAATTTTATTTTGGTATTCGGTCAGTTTCAGTATCAAATATTAATTTTTGCTTATTTCAAACAGGTAATAATAAAAAGTAGCATTTTTATAAGCACACTGCTCCTTTGCATGAGTAATGTGAATAGCTGATTAAATAGACATCTGAAAATTATTTTTTAATGGGAAAATGCTTAGCTCAAAGTTTGTAAACATGAAGTTGAATAAGATGAACAAATGACATTGGCAGTTACTTTTAAATTTAATTAATCATACTTTAAGTAGCTATCTTTACACTCAAGGAGACTTTTATGTTAAATGAATCACCATATTCATTAGCTTTATTAATTTTATGGGAATGTACAGCCTTGGAGCTGTTGTTAGAAGTAAACACTTGAGAGCAAATGGGGCCTAATTTGAAGTAGAAATTTCAGGAATTCTTTTTTAAAAACCTTGTGGGAAGGCTCTCTAAGCTGTGGAGTCATCCGGCTTCTGTGTCTTTGTCTTCCCTGTGATTTCCCCAGCCTGGGCTGGCCTACTCTCTTAGTACTTTGAAGTTAGTTATGATTTTGGCTTTCCCTTTACTTCTTCTAAATGTGGGTTGCTTAGCTGGGTTAGTCAAGGAAATTGTCTAAGGAGATCTTCTAGGCATATACTAGAGTTTAGTTAGACAAGGAAGGGCATTTCCCATTTATTTCAACTTTTTGCACTGTTAAATTTTTGATGGGGACAAGGGGCTAGGTGGATACTTCAGTCTGAAGTAAACCCCTTTAAAGGAGAACACTGGGAGATGAGAATGAGCCAGACACAGTTAGCTTTTAGTAATGGAAAAAGATAGCTTTTTCAATGCACTAGTTTAAGAAGGGCTCTCTGCTCATATTCCCTACTGGCTCACTTACAATTTCTTAAAATTTGGCTCACTTGTTTATTTTTATAAAATGTGAAACTTTATATACATTTATGCATGCACACATACATATATACAACATAAAGGAAGTGTATGACTACAATAAATTTCTCAAAATATATCAATATTATTAAAATATGACTTCAAAACAATTTTTTCAATAAGCACAAGAAGGTCCTCAAACCTCGTATTTTATTTTAGGAAAGAAAGATGTACAGAGCATCTGCAAGGCAGTGTAGAATAGGAAACAGTGACATAGAATGGAGGAGACCTTTGCTTCTGTAAGCAGAGTTTGTGGTGGAGTTTATGGAGGGAGTGAAGTTTGAGCCAGGAGTTGAATCGTGTGATATTTTAATAGGCAGCTGAAGACAGGAAGGATGAAGCAAGGCTGTGTTTACCTAGTGCTTATAACTACTTGGTTGTTATGCCATGTGAAAGAAGAGAGTGTTGGTTGGAAATACATGTTGCTGTCAACAAGACAGGGAATCTCTGGAGGTTTGACTAGAGAATGACATTTTCACAACTACTTGAGGCAGTTAAATCGGCAGTGGTTTCTCAGCTGGATCTGTTGGCGAAAGATGGGAAAAGAGTGAAGAGGTTGTAACAGTTAATGTGAGAGTTGATGAAGAACTGTCAGATTAGTAACAGTAGGGTTGCCAACGAAGCCTACTAGGATTGAACTTGGTGAGTCACTTAGACATTGAGAAGGAGGAAAAAAGAAGAGTCTAAGATACAGAACATAGTAAGCGCTGACCTTGCTGATTGTTGGATTTGGTTCTCTATAGGCACGTATGCCTGGAGGTGTCGAGTTGACAATTGACACAGAAGAGCTAAGGCCTGAAGACAGAATTGTGATTTCTCTACATGGGGAAGCTACAGTTAAACACAGTTAAGGCCATCAAAGGTTCACGTTAATAGATAGTAAAGATGAGTGTGGGACTTATTCAGGGAGAATGGCTACCTTTAAACAGTAGAAGAATGGGATAAATGCAGAAATCATAGAGAAACATTTCCCAAGGCCCAGGAGATCAGCTAGAATAGCAGCTATCACAGAAGCCAAAGTGAGCTAGTAGAAGAGAGGCAGTCATAGCAAGTCCCTCTGTGTGTTGCTCAACAGTGAAGATGTAGCTGCTTTGAGATTTGATGGTCAAAGGCTCTTTGTATGAAAAACAAAAAAGATGTCATTGTGATCTTGAGGGTACTATTTTAATAAAGAGTGAAAAATAAATTGTGAAAGGAGTAAAAAAATTAAGCAAAAAATACAGAATACCCACAGAACATTTTATTAGTTAAAAATAAGAAATGTTGTGAAAGCTCAAACATTTAAACAGCAAATGCTGTTATGAAACCTTCGTTGAGATTTTCCATGGTCAAATAAGTGTCAGTGAAGTAAAAGGTGTTTTCAGACAACAGGCTTGGCAGGGGTGGACACACTGTATTGATGACAGAAGTAAAACCACAGTGTGTAGAGGGTATGCATCGGTGTGCCCATCTCTTTCTCTCTTTCCAGTTGGGCCAGGTTTTCCTCCCAGGGAAGTTTTGACCACGAGGTTATTTATTTAAAGGATGTATCTTCTTTTCCTGGTTTGAGCTCTGTTTATGTGCTGAGCTGTTTAGAATAGATGGACCATCATCTAAAAAGCACTCAGTGCCAGGCAACCTTGTTAGCTGGACACAGACTCGTGAGGAGGAGTGAAGCTAGGAGTCCACCTTGCTGGTGTGAAACCCTGAACAGGTCCCTGAACAGGTGCTTCCCTGTGATGTGGCTTTGTGCTCTCCAATGGAGAGATAATAAAAGCACCCACTTTGGATAGTTGTTGGGATTACAGGAAACAATTCATGAAGCTCTCTAGGACTGTACTTTGCTCACAGTTTGTAGTAAAACAGTTGTTTTTCTTCTGCAGATTTTCTGTATTCCTTGCTGCTGCTGCTGCTGCTGCTGCTAATGTTGCAAAAACAAGTCTTGCTGTTGCTGTCCTGTTGCTGCGGCTGTCACTACTTTCTAGATCTGTTTAGAGAGGCTGCTCTACATGATGGTTCATTCTTGATGTAAAAGCATGTCTTATTTAACTCAGGAGTTTTGCCTTTAAATGGCAAATAGTGCCGTAGTTCATCTTCCCATCTGTAGCTCCATCTCAGTCTGTGTTGTTTCAGTTTCTGTAGGCTTCTCCTAATTCCACCTTGTCTTTTCATCATTTATTTATCTTCTGCTGTAACGAAGTTTCTGCTGATTCTATAAGTAACTTAAATCTTGGGATTAATGGCTTATAGTGGCTAAATACGTTCACCTTCCTCTCTATTTCTATACTGATCTTATGAAACTAATTGATTGAAAAAGGTCTTGCTGTGTAGCCCTGACTGGTCTGGAACTCACTGTGTAGACCATGTTGGCCTCGAGCTTGCTGGAATCCTCCTCTTGGGTGCTGGGATTACAGGTTTACACCACCATGTCTGGTTCAACTTTATTTTAAAAGTTCAATTTAATAACACAAAGAGGTGATGTTTTTACCCATCATATTTTAGCTATTTCATGTAACTGTCTATATTAAATATATTATTTTACCCACAAATTAAACATACTTTGTAGTTAATTCATTTTTTCTTTTCAGCTATGTCTTCTGTATTTGGTGTACATATGTTGTTTTGTGTTCTGTATTTGTAGTTACTCAGAGGTAACTACAAAATTAGACAAGCTGAGGAATGAGGCAGCAGGATGAAGACAGGGAGAGATAATGAACCAGTCACCATCTTCATGTGCTCTCTTGCTATGTTCTTTCCAGATCCAAACCCACTTCTCACTGTGGTTATTTATCTTTAATTGTGCAATTTTCTTTTCTGGAAATTATTAGAAGAGAAAAACTTCTTTAGTTCTCCAGTTACTTTATCTGCAGGCTTCTTTCCTTCAGACCTAAGGTTGCTCTGGCCTCATTTTCTTTCATTGTCAAGGGCATCATTTAGAGAGCTCCTAGTGATTTGCCACATGGCTCTTATCTTATCCTTTGAGTACTGAGATGTTACTTATTTGACTGGCATCTGTTTGTCTCCATTGAAATGAGCTGTCGCTCTTCTTAGTCCCATGTCTACAGTGCTCCTCTCCCACTGTCTGTTAAGATTTCCAGTTTATCTGTGACTTGCCTGGCTGTTTGCTTTTTCTTACAATCTGAGGTTTGCTTGAGTTAGGCCTTTTCTTCTTCTGAGTTTGTGTCTCATCATGCAGTCCAGAATACCTTCACACTCACTGTGTTGCATAGACTGGCCTTGAACTGGTTACTCTCCTGCCTCAGCCTCCTAAGTGCTGGAGTTACAGGCATGAGCCTCCATGCTAAGTTGAGTCAGCTCTTTGAAAAGGTCAGATGGAACATTTGTGCTCTTACTCCTTTGGTCTCCTCCCCAACTCCCATTCTCTTGTATAGATCCTCCAATTATGTGTTTACTCACCTCCTGAAGGCCTAGCTAACCTTCAGAGGCCTTTGTTTATTATTTTAATCAGTGTTTCCATTTCTCAGGTGTTTAGAGTCTTTCTCTTAGTCTGTCATGAAAATTTGCAGAGTGTTTTGCTCCTATCTCAAAATCTGTTAACCTTATCTAGTTATTGTTCCCTATTCAATTATTGGAATTCTAGTCTGTAGTTTTTGTTTCCCTTTTAAATTTTCCCTTTCCGTGCTAAAACTACCTTTCTGTTCTCTTATAAAAATATTTCCCGAGGGCTGGAGAGATGGTGCAGTGGTGAGGAGCACTTTCTGCTGCTATGATCCTGCTAAAGGTCTGGTGTGTGCCATTGACCTGTGGCTCTTCTGCCTCGTCTGTCTGTCTGTGCCTCTAATTCAAATTTTTGCTCTTTTGATGGTGCCCTGTACTTCCTGCATGTTCCTTTCTTGTACTTTATTTTTTTCACATTTCTTGCTTATTTTGTCTAGATTTTTCCCTTTATCTTTGGGTTCCAGAATTCTACTTTCTTGTTTGATTCATTCTAATTATAAGGATTCACCTGAGTTTTCTAATTGGAATACTGAGTTTTTCAATTTCATCTTCATTTTAGCTTATATAATTGTCAGCGTTCCTATCTCTATTCATTTTAATTTTCAAATCTTGAATTACCTTGGTCATTTCACTCAGCCGTGCATCTGCATAATCTTGGATATCAGTGAAGTGTTTATTGTTATCCTCTTGGAGTTTAGTGAAGTGTTTCTTGTGTCTTCTTTAAATTCCTTGATAAAGTGTATGACTGTTCTTTTAAATTCTGTGTCTTGGAGTTCATCTAGGTAGTTCTCATTATAGAACACTTCTATAGTACTGGTGGGTTGGATGGGAAACATGCTACCTTGGTGACTCGGGTGTTTTTTTTTGTTTTTTTTTTCCCCCCGTGTGTGTGATTTGGTTGTTTGTCTGATGTGGTAATCTGGCTTTTCTTAGATTGGGCCAGTGCAGGAGATGCATGACCTGAGCTAGACCAGGTAAAGCTGGTGGATGAGCTGTTTAATTGGACCAGGGAAAGATGACTCCCAAACATGGGTCTGGAGTGAGACCTGCGGGTGCCAAGATGGCAGTGGGCAGAGGAAGAGTGATAGAAGAAAGGAGGGTCAGCAGGTTTGAGGGCCACTGATCTGGAGCTATTTCTGTGGGTGTAGAGAATGCCATAGGCAGGGGGAGGTAATGGGCAAGGGTGGGGGCCATGGAAGGAGATGAAGTGACTTACCCAGCACAGGTGTTTCAGGAACAAAGAGCTTTCCTGGGTTGCAGTCTAGAACTGAGCAGGTAGGGGGAGGTGAAGGCAAAGGGAAGAAACAACTTACTTAGGAGTGGTAGCTCACAAACCTCCAGGATACAGTGTTGACCTCTCTGTAGAGAATCAGATGGCTGTGGTTGTATCACGTTCCTGGTCTATTCCATTAATCTATATGTCTATTTTGGTGCCAACACTGCAATTATATTATTATTATTGTTGTTGTTATTATTATTATTTATTATTATTACTTTAGTTCGCAGGCTTTCTTTTCTACTTTAACCTTGTTGCTTGCTATGGATGTGGTTATATTTTTATCTTTTTTGTTTGTTTGTTTAACTTTGGTGGGTCTTATCTATTTAGAATTTCATCCTTTTATATTTCTAATTTGGTAGAATAGGTTTGTTGGATATGTTCTTAGGATTTTCTGTATTTCATTGCTATCTGTTATAATCTGCCTTTTATCTCTAGTCTTACAGGTTTTAGTCTCTCTTGCTTATTATTTATTTGGTGAAAGGTTTGTCAATCTTGTTTATTTTTTCAAAGTACCAACTCTTCATTAATTTTTTAGTTATCTTAGTTTGTTTCTATTTCATTGATTTATGCCCTGATCTTAATTATTTCTATTTACTGGGTTTGGGTCTGGTTTGCTCTTGTTTTTTTCCCATGCCTTGAGATGCTTCATAGTTGCTGGTTTGAGATGCCCACTGATTTTGTCACATGAGCACTTAGAGCTATAAGGACTGCCTTTATTGTATCCTATAGGTTTTAGGATGTTGTGTAAATTTTCATTCAGTTCTACAAATGTGTAAATACTTTTGATTTCTTCAGACTCAGTCATTATTCAGTGGTGTGGTGTTTAGTCTCCTTGAGTTTGTGTATTTTCTGTAATTTCTCTTGCTGTTGATTTCTAGTTTTGATAGAATAGAGAAAGGTATTTCAATTTACCTGTTTGTTGAGACTAGCTTGTGTCCCAGCACATGATCGGTTTTAGAATGAGTCACGTGAACTGCTGGAAGAATGTGTATTCTGTAGTGTTTGGGTGAAATGCTCTGTAGCCTGTTAGTTCATTTTATCCATGGTGTCATTTATCTCTGATGTTTATTTTTTGCAAACAAAAATGATGTTTTTTTTAAAAACTTATCTGTTAGTGAGAATAGGGTATTAAAGTCATTTAATATTGTTTTGGTGTTAATTTGTGACTTTAAATCTCATAGGATTTGCTCTGTGGAATTGTGTCACCTGTGTTCAGTGTAATATTCTTAGAGCTGTAATGTTCTCTTGATGGATTGTTTCCTTAATCAGTATGAAGTGACCATTTTCTCTTTTGAGTAGTGTTGGTCTGACATCTGTTTTGTCAGGTATCAGAATACCCACATCCACTTGTTTCCTGGTACCATTGGCTTAAAATACCTTTGCCCATTCTTTCACCCTCAAGTGTCTATTTTGTTTGTGAGCTATGTCTCTTGGATACAGCAAAAAGGAATTGTGATTTCTAATACAATTAGCTCTTCTGTGTCTATTGATTGGAGAGTCTAATCCATTGCTATTCAGAATTGTTATTGAAAGGTGTGTATTAATTCAATTCCTGTCATTTTGTTGATTTTATAGTGTTTGATGGTTTTTAAGTCCTCATTTGGATGACAAATGTCTTGGAGTCTTTTTTTTTTTTCATATGGCTTCTTGTTTATCATTCTCTTCCATTCAAAGTATTCTTCCAGTATCCACTGTAGTGTTGGCCTAGTGGTCATAGACTGCTTTACGTTACTTTAGTCATGGAAAGTTTTCCTTGTTCCTAACATTGTGACAGTTCTGTTGGATATAGTACCTGGGTGGGCAGTTGAGCTCTTTTTTCAGAACTTGAAACATGCTTTCACGCCCTTTTATCATTTAGAATTTGCATTGAACATCAGCTCTTGCTCCATAGGCCTGGCTTTATGTGTGACTTGGTCCTTCTCTCTTGCCTCTTTCAATCCACTTTGTTTTTTTCTGAATTTTTAGTTTTTGACTATAGTGTAATGTGAAGAATTTCTTTATCTAGTTCTACCTATTTTGTGTTCTGTGTTCTGTATGCCTCTTTTATCTGGATAGTCATCTATTTCCCTAAGATTGGGCAATTTTCTTCCATTATCTTATTGAAAATAATTTTCTATGTCTTTAACATGGGATTTTTCCTCTTCTGTGCCCATAATTCATGAATCTGGTCTTTTCACACTGTCTCAAAGAGCCCCTATATTTTATTCTCTCGTATATATTTAAATTTATTGTTGGCCTTAACAAATGATCTGTATCCTTTGACTTATCATTACATCTGACTACTCTGTTTTCCATGTGACCCATTCTATTGGTCAGGATTTTCACTGAGGTTTTTATTTGACTTCCTGAAAATTTAATTTCCAGTGTTATTTGTTTGCTTTGTTTTCATTCCTGTTTGAAATGAGCAAGCAATTTTATTGACCTATAACCTACCAAGTAGGCTAGGCTGCTGGCTAGCAAGCTTCAGGGACCCCCATCTCTGCTTTCCCAGAGCTGGGATGATAAGTGTGCACCACCATGCCTGGTTTGTTTTTTGTTGGTGTTGTTTCTAACATGGGCTCAGGATCAAGGTCATGCTTGCAAAGTAAGCACTTTACTAACTGAGCTGCCTAGACACAGTAGTTTATAGTCATTTATATGAATATTCTTTCTTAAAATGCTGTATTTAAACAGCTAGGCTAATAGGAGTATTTTGAAATGAGCAAGCAGATGTGAGCAAAGAAGAAAAGTTGAAAGAGACTTAGTGAAATGAAAATACTAGAGACTGAAATACCGTGTGGGTTTGAATGTAAGAGCAGGCTACCACTATAAAGTGACTTTCTGGTAATCTTTAAAATATTTCCCTTGAAGTTGGACATGAAAACAAAAATGATGGAAGCAAAGTTTTATGAAGAAAAACTTAAGCTGCAACAGAAACATGATGCTGATGTGCAGAAGGTAGGGTATATACACTTATGTTGTATGCAGTATTTGCTGTGCTGGGGCTTGGGATGGGACACGCATCTATCCATCTAGCAACATATTAGGTGTTTGATAATAGTATATCTTGTAAATGGAATTTGCTGAAGTAAAATCCCATCAAAAGTCATTTGTAAACTTTGTTTGTAAAATGTATCTATTTCTATCCTATTTTTATATTACCTATTACTTTTTCAACTATTGTCTTAAGGCTGAATTTCATAGTTTTTACCATATATGATTTTTGCAACTGTGTGTGTGTGTGTGTGTGTGTGTGTGTGTGTGTGTGTGTCTGTGTCTGTGTAGCTGAAGAATCTAGGACCAGAAAGTGCTCTACCAGTGAGCTATTTTAAGACAGGACTTACTGAATTCCTCCACCTGCCCTCTCATCATCATCTTCTCACCTTGGCTTCTAGAGTAGTGGGATGACAGGCCCCACGCATCAGGTTTTGCACCTTTCATGAATTTGGAAGTAAAATAGCAACTGTAAATGCTACCGTTTGTTATATCCCAATTGTTTCAGTTTTCTGATTCAGTTTCCTTTTTTAATTAACTAATTAGATTTGAGATCATATTGTTTCCCCATCAGGGCTCAAACTTGGGATTCTCCCACCTAGGCCTCTTTTGTGCCACTACACCTTACTTTTTTAGGTTCAAAAAGAACTCTCGGTCCCTTCAGAGCGAAGACCCAGAGGTCTATACAATAGATCTTTTATTTCAAATAAGGTTCATTTTCCTGAGGACCAATAACTGCCAAAACAAAGAAACAAACAAAAGATCAAACCAACAACTTTAGGACTTAGTTCTGTTGGTATTGACTGTAAGTTAGTGTAAATGCTAGCTAGCACTGACAATCAAGGCTTCCTTTTTGAGTACAACTCAGATTTGTGCTTTCCAATTTTTCAATTTGTCTGTCTATCTATCTATCTATCTATCTATCTATCTATCTATCTATCTATCTATCTATATCTATTTATTTATGTACTCACGTGTGTTACTGGGTATTGAGCCAAGGATCTTTAAATGCTAGGGAAGTACTACATCACTACTTGGCTACCTTCCCACCCATTTAAAAAAAGTTTTATTTTGAGACAGTATGTCACCAAGTGTCCAGACTTGCCTTAAACTTACTCTGATCATCCCAAGGAGTTGGGTTATAGCTCAGCATTACCACACTTGGCTCCAAGTTTTCAATATTTTGAATTAGATTATTATCTTCCCCAGTGTCTTAGAAAACATCAGCTGTAGTATGGTATATAGAATTATAGCTCATGCTATATTTTTGTAATTATTAAAATTTTAGTGTTAATGATGTGGGTTTTAATACATAAGGTTTGTACAATAGAAAGTTTGCACGTGTTCTTTTAACACCAACTCTGTTTCTGCTTCTCCAAACTGAATAACAAAGACAATTAGCTGGGCATAAGAATTCCAGCACTGGGGGTCCAGGCTGGCCTTCAGCACATTCAGGCATCCCATGGCATCATCATCCTCTTGCCTTGGTCTGCAGAGTAGCTGCTGTGCACCACCAGAGTAGTGTACACTGCCAGTCTTGATGGCTCCAGAGAGAGGGATCCTGTCTCAAAAATTAGACAAAGGAAAACAAAGTAGGGGCAGAGTCAGAAAAGTGAGGCTACAGTGTCATGCATCCAAGCGTCTCTGAAAGAGAAAATGTACGTGATTTTAGTCATGTGTATTCTTTGATTCATTGTGTGTGTGTGTGTGTGTGTGTGTGTGTGTGTGTGTGTAAGTGAAGCATGTATAAGGGTGTGATTGTATTGCATGTGCCTGTGGAGACTAGAGGCCTACTTTGCATGTTTTCCTCTGTTGTTTCCCAACTCATTTTCTGAGGCAGGGGCTTTCACTGAACCTGGAGCTTACCATTTTGGCTAGACTAGCTCACCAGTTAAATGGCCCCCTTCCCTGGGATCCACCCTTCTCTGCTTCCCTAGTACTAGAGTTTTAGTGCACGCCACCATGTCTGGCTTTCATGTGTGTACTGGAATCTAAATTCAGCTTCGCATGCTTGTGTAACAAGCACTTTACCCACTGATCCATCTTTTCGTCCTTCATCTTTTTTCTAAGCAACAAGAAGGAAACAGCTCCTTATGTATTTGAAAAAATGTGTTTATTTTCCTTTCCTCATCCCCATTCAAATGATAAAAGCAATAAATATTCTTGCTGTAATGAAAAAGTTACCTTTGTAAAATTTATGTAATGATATTTTATCACAAATTTATGTAATGAAATTTTATTATAAAATATCAAAATGAAGTAGAATCATTTGAGAAATAATGTATTAATGTACAGGATAAATGAGTTTGAAAGATGTTTGGAAGAATCATGGTGATAGAGTTTGAAATAAGCTTTTTGGTATATGTATGTCTCAGTTACCTTTCTCATCATCATGACCAATGCTTGACAAGAAACTTGTGAGAGGAAGGCTTTCTTTTGGCTTATAGCTTTAGAGGATACAGTCTCCCGTGATGGAGAAAGTTAGGGGAAATGCATCTCTATGGCAGTGGGATGTTGCAGCAGCTGATTGCGTCATATTTGTGGAAAGGGAAGTAGACAGGCCAAGAGGTGAGACTGGGTTATAACCCTCAATGCCTGGCACCCAAAGCCCCACTTCCTCCAGCGAGGCCCCATCTCCCAAATGTTCCACAATCTCTCAGAATAGTCCTACCAGCTGGGAACGAAATGTTCAAATACCTGCGCCTGTGGAGGATATTTTATATCCAAACCAAACATTCCACCCTGGGCCCTGTAGGTTCATGGCCCTCTCAAGATTCAAAATGCATTCAGTTAAGCTTCAAAAGATCACAGTCTTCCAGTTCCAGTGCTGTTCAAAAGTGCAAAGGCTATGTCTGAGACTCAAGGCAGTCCCTTAAATGTGACTGTTTTTAAATTAAAAAGTTATTTTCCTAGCATGGCATGGCATGGGGTAAACCATTTACATTCCAAAGAGGAGGAAGGGAGAATAGAAAAGAAAGACCAGACCAAAGTAACAAGGAAACTCATGGAAAATACCAAACCTTCCAGCTACATGTCAGGCATGTGGGGCTTATGGTAGTGTCATATGGGCTCTGTTGGGCTTGGGTAGCTTTGCTTCTCCAGCTCACCTATAACACAGGTGGTCTCTCTTGGGCCATTGCCTGGTCTCAGTGACTTTCTAGAACCTAGCACTGTTAGTTCCTCATTCTTCATAGTTACAAAACCAGCACCACATGGACAACATCATGTCTTCATGCCAACTTGAGCCATAGCTGAATTGCCTCCTGTGTCTTTGAGGTTGAACCTGGTAAAACACTTTGCTAGGTAACCCTGCTTGAGGGGGATTCCCTGCTGGCTCTCTTTGTTTAGGCACTCTCGTTTCAAATGAAAATTTTTAGGTAATTTTGCATTGCTCTATAACCCTGCTGGATGTGTGAAATCTTGAGCTTCATGGCTCCTTTCCTGTTGTCCCAGGACTAAATCTGTGGTTTCTCTGTAAAGGCACTATTCTCTTTAACAAATACACATGTTTTCTCCCCATCTGGCCTGTCCTCAACTTTAGCTGGATTCAATATATATATATATATATTTTTTTTTGCCAAACTATATATTTCTTTCTGTTCTCATTCTCTATAAACCTGACTAAGACAGTAAATAGTAACTATGCCACATCCCGAATTAGTGAGGTAGTTTTGTTGTCTCATAATTTTCTTTGTCTATGACTTTTTAGTTAAACTTCATGCATTTTCAGGATATGAGCAGAATGCAGCCAAATTCTTTGCCAGAATAAAACATGAATGTCATCTAGCCCAGTTTCTGAGAGTCATGATTCCTGATACAACCTCAGACTGTCCTTTACTGTCTCCATTTTTATTGGCATTCTAGTTTCCCAAACTTGAGCCAGAATAGCTTATTAAGCTCTGCTTTTGGAATTTTAGGGCTTCTTTAGCCTGCAGCTCTCAGGTGTTCTTTCCTCCTGCAAACCAGTTTCAAAGGCCTAAGAACCACATGGTCAGGCTTATCACAACAGTGACCTCACTTTTTGGTGCCAATTTATTATATTAATTAATTTCATACCACTAACACCAAATACCTGAGGAAAAGCAGCTTAAGAAGGGAAAAATTATTTTGACTCATGGTTTGCGGGGATATGGTCCAGCATCCATAGGGTTGAGACTG